>PVIA01005660.1:0-110780 GCA_004024845.1 Tonatia bakeri
AGGTCCCAAACTTTTCATTTCATAGTGAGAAAAGCAACCATGCAGGAAAACTGACCAATAGTGAGAGACACTGAGCCTCACTTTGGGAGGTGACAAGGAGTGGTGGGAACTGTGGGGAACTGGTAGACCAGGTGGCCCAGCCAAAGGTAGAGCTGAGTCTCAATGCAGCCAGTTGTTACCAGGTAAGAATGTGAACCCCAGCATAGCCAGATCTTCTGATCTGGATTGCTATGTAAACATTTAATCATTTTAAGTGTTAGTAATCAATACTTTAAAAAGATACTGTCAGTCTTCCTTGGAGAAATGTCTGTTCAAGTCCTTTGCTCATTTTTTAACTGGGTGGTTTGATATCCTCAGTGGATTCATGTGAGTTCTTTATATATTTTGGAGATCAAACCCTTGTCTGAGGTATCATTGGCAAATATGTTTTTCCCATTAACAGTTAGTTCTCTTTTTTATTTTACTGTTGTTTTCTTTAGCAATGCTGAAGTTTTTATTTTGATGAAATTCCATTTGTTTATTTTTTCGTTTTGTCCCTTGCTCTAGGGAACATATCAGTGAAAATATTGCTGCATGGAATATCTGAGATTTTCCTGCCTATGTTCTCCCCTAGAACTTTTATGGTGTCACAACTTATATTTAAGTCTTTTATTCATCTTGAATTTATTTTTGTGTATGTTGTAAGTTGGTGATTGAGTTTAATTTTTTTGCATGTAGCTGTCCAGATCTCTCATTACCATTTATCAGAGACATGAAAGGATACTCAGCATCACTAGCCATCAGAGAGATGCAAATTAAAACCACAATGAGATACCACTTCACACCAGTGAGAATGGCCATCATAAACAACAAACAGCAAGTGCTGGAGAGGCTGTGGAGAAAAGGGAACTCTAGTGCACTGTTGGTGGTGGGGATGCAGACTGGTGCAGCCACTGTGGAAAGCAGTATGGAGACACTTGAAAAAATTAAAAATGGATCTGCCTTTTGACCTAGCAATACCACTACTGGTGTTATGCTCTACAAATCCTAAACCACCTATTCAAAAGAACCTATGCACCCTAATGTTCATAACAACACAATTTACAATAGCCAAGTGCTGGAAGCAGCCTAAGTGCCCACCAGTAAATGAGTGAATCAAAAAACTATAGTACATTTACACAATGGAATTCTATGCAGCAGAAAGAAAGAAGGAGCCCCTACCCTTTGTGACAGCAGGGATGGATTTGGAGAGCATTATGCTAAGTAAAGTAAGCCAGGCAGTAAAAGACAAATACCATATGATCTCACTTATAACTGGAACCTAATCAACAAAGGAAACAAGCAAGCAAAATATAACCAGCGACATTGAAATAAAGAACAAACTGACAGTAACCAGAGAAAGAGGTGGGGGGGGGGAAATGGGTAGGAGGGGTAGGGGAAGGTCCATCAATGAACATGTATAAAGGACACGTGGACAAAAACAAAGGGGGTAGGTTTGAGGGTGGGATATGAAGATGGGTGGGGTGGAGGGTTGTGGAAGGTTGAAAATGGAGACAAGTGTACTTGAACAACAATACTCCCCCCCACAAATGTATAGTACTTTGAGGGTGACTAAAATTTAAACATGTAAGAACAAATACACAATTTTTTATAAAAAAATAAAGATCATTTTGCTTTTAGAATGTAAAAAATAAAATAAAAAGGTCCTGTCAGCTAAGCAAAACATACCTGCAGACAAGTTTGTTTTGTAGCCTCTTCTGCAGCGGCAGGAAGATGTAGTAGGCAGAACCATGGCCCCCCCAAAAGGTCCAAATCCAGGGCTTGTTGCAACCCTGTACTGGGTAACTTGCACTTCTCTCTCATTACAGTGCAGTTTACAATTGCAACCCAACCTGAATTTAGAAAGACATGAGCAGTGGTCATTGTATCCAGACCAGAATTCATCATCTTCAACATCTCATCATCGGAATGAGTCCACCTGGGAAACAGAAGTTGATGGCGTTCAGGAAAACCTCCTGCTTTTCCTTCCATATGATTCCTCTTTAGGATTTCTGGTGGGCACCCTACAGGGCATCTCAGTGCTCTGCTTTACGCAAAGTCTTTGGGATGGGTTCAAATTATTCCCCAGTCTCTTCTGGCTTGTGGGCATCCAGCAAGGGAATGTCTGTGTTCTTGTTGTTTCTGCTCCCTTGGTGGGGTGGGAGAAGGTGTATGGTTCACTCTCAGACTCAGGGGATGGCTCCTCTGGGGCCAACTTTGTAGTCAGGGCCCTGGAGCATGTGGGCAATGGTGAGGGAGGCATAGGGCCCTGGAAGGGTCAGTAGGTGTCTACCTCAGGCTGGACGATGGGCCCGTTGGAATCCTGCAGCAGATGCCCATGTGCCATGGTGTCTTCAACGCCTGCATATATATGGGAGTCAATGTCCTTTTACAATTTCTGAAACTTTTTTGGCTGCTTTGGCATCTGGGTTTTGATGTTGCCATTGTAGATACCTATGGATGGGCCCTTGTTCATCCTTTTTTTTTTTTTACTTTTTCACAAAGCAAATGATGAGTCCAAGGGCAAACAGTAGCAAGGCGCTGCCTCCCACCATGGCAATGGTGGACAGCAGTCAGGTCTACAGTTCTCAGGGTAAGCGACACCTGGAAGAGTAGGTCCAGTTGCTTGCCACTCACGGGGCTGCAGTTGGAGAAGTTGGCCCAGAAGCTGCGATGGTGGGAGCTTGGCTTGGGCAACACCTATTCCAGATTGAAGATCTTCCCAGCCCTGGAAGACTGCTCCTGAAGCATCATGAATGCACACCCCATCTAGCAGACCAGGCCAGTTTGCTCCTTTATGAAGGTCAGGCAGGCTACCCAGTTGCTGGGCACACTGATGTTCCAGGACACCAAAACAAGGGATGGTATACCCTGTTCCTAGTTAGGGGTCCTCAGGTAGACCTTGCTTTTCATATCTGGGGTCACTCTGAAAACCCCTTCCTCTTTGAAGGAGGGTATAAAGGACATGGTCAGGCCCTGTGCGGAATCCTCTTGTTGGAAGCTGGGGGCAAAGGTGCACAGGGTGACCAAGATGTCTGCTTCACTTGGATCTGCTCAATGGAGCCTCCAGAGCAAAAGGAGCTGGAGTACAGGTCCTGACCCTGGCAGGCGCTGCCACCAGGTAGATGAAGCTGGTGTTGCAGATATGCTCCTGTGCATGCTGCTGCAGCTTCTAGGCAAGCACCCATGCCAGGGTGAGCCAGTTGTTGGGCACCAGCAGCTTCCAGGAGAAGTCATGGAGCTGCCCAGCAGCTGGAGGATGTCCCTTGGCAGCTGGGTGGAGTAGGACCTCCTGAGGTAGTACTGGTGGTCCACACAGCTTGTGGTTTTCTTGGCGTTCATCCACAGCACGTCAGGTCATCACAGAGGAAGGAGACCTTGTATGTGTGTATCCCAGCCACACTGACACATCAAAAGACAGCCATGCCCCTTCTTGATTTTGCAAGTAGCTCAGGCAGGCTTAGTGACACTCATTCCTGTCCAGACCCCCTGTGTTGTCTAATTACAAAAGTCATTCATCGTGCTTAGTGTCAAGGAAATTCCTTTGGTCTCTTTCATTTTTTTGTTCATATTCATGAAAATAACAAATAATGAAAAAGAGATTATGTTAACTTGCTTAACTTTAGTGCTTTTTCCTCCTTAAAAACCTGTTTGGACTTTCAAAATGGGCTTCATCAGCCCAAACCTCAGACGTATAGTGTTTTTATTTCCAAACTCATTTTGATGGGCAGGTGCTGAAATCTTCTGTGTTCTATTTGTAACAGTGGCGGCATCCCGGAGTGAATGACAATGGGACAGGTATGGGATGCAGAGTCTTATGGAGACCCATGGAGTTCCATGCAGTCCAATTTTCAAAAAATTTTTAATGAGATGTGGAACCACAGAAAAACTACTCAATCTATTTAAACCTTTGATTTGCTCATCTGTAACACAGAGGCACTGATAACACTTCCCTTTAAGAATTGTTTTGAAGATCAGAAATAGTATTGGGAGGATGACTGGAACATTGTAGACTCTTAATAAATGACTGTAATCATCATTGAACCAACAACTTTAGCACCTGCTATACTAAATGCTCAAATCAATACTCCTCCCCTAGCCACCCCCCCAAAAAAAATCCAAACCAACAGAGCACTAACAGTAATGAAAACCCAGTGTTAATGCTGCCAACAATTAAAAATGTCAAACTGTAACGGGGGGATTGTAACAGTACAAAGTTGCAACCCACTCCACCATTCTTTTGACATTGTTTCTCTAGGTGCTGACCCTGAATAATATCTAGCTTATAGAAAAACAGCACATTTGTATAAGAATCCTAGGAGCTAGCTTTAAAAGATACAGACTCAGACCTTCAGGCATCCTGGCTCTGGGAGCTTTGTTGACCTTCAACCATGGAGCCAGGATGACATGGAGCCAGGATGACGTACACCGGACCATCACTTACCTTACTGGAATGGACTGTGCACATGGAGAGCTTTTCAACCCCCTTCCTTGATCTCTCTCTTCTGTTCCCCTCTCCCTCCTTATAAAAACCTCTGCCTCCACTGAGATGGGCTTTGAGACATGAGTCCCCATCTTCCAGATGGCTGGCACCTGATAGTAAACCACTTTATTTACACCAGCACCTGCCTCTTGAGTATTGGGTTTTGTAGCAGTGGGCAGCCAGACCTGCATTCGATTACCAAAGTTGTAATATTGATAAAGACCAAAGAATGTTTATTATTTGTAGTTATAAAGTCCTTCATGATATTGAATACCCTTTCCACCTTCTTTTGAGTTGAGGAATGTATACATGTATGACATTTTCCAGCCTTTATTATTGGTCTTAAAAATACCAGTCTCAGATGTCTCACAGCCTGGATTTTGCCATGGCAAGCCGCTTTTACCACCTGTTATAAGTTTGTTGTCTTTTATTCAGTCAATATGATCATATTTCCACTAATGTTATTTATAATCTTAACGTTAAAGATTATAAGTGGGAGATAGTAAAATAAGCCAGACCTTTCATAACTGGCAAAATATAATTCCTCTTCTTCTAGAACCAGAGGGCTTTGGCACTTTTAGTTTTTGGTTTTCTTTATATCTAATATATTTTGTGCTTCAGGACCTAAGAAATATTCACTTGAGTTCTTTGATTAGAAAAGAAAAACAGGCTTACAAGAGAATATTACACTCTTTGCAACAGGCATAATTATATATCTCAAAATATGATAACTTCAAAAGAAACACACAAAACAATAAATTTAATGGTTTCAGAGTGTTACCATACTATTGGGTTTGGAGATGAATCTTGCAACAGGGACTAAGATAAAGTTGTATATTAAAATTTGTCTTGCTGCCCCTTTCCTTCTCTGATTTTCTGTCTCTAAATATTGATATTATCACATAGTTCTCAGGTTAGTTGTGTCAGACAGTGTTCCAGGCTTCACAAGTTTCTTGCTCCCCCCTGATTCAAACAGCGAAATGCATTCCCTGCATGACTCTTCCCACAGGTTCTTCTTCTCAACCAAACTGAGCTATCCCTTCCTCCCTCCGTCCTCCCTTCCTCCTCCCTTCCTCACTACCTCCCTCCCTCCTTCTACCCCTTCCTTCCTTCCTTCCTTCCTTCCTTCCTTCCTTCCTTCCTTCCTTCCTTCCTTCCTTCCTTCCATTTTCAACAAATACTGGTTTCTTTAGACTCACGTAATCAGACACTGGTACTTAGTCCTAGGGACACAGAGATAAAAATACATGATTCCTATCTTTAGCAACTTACAAAACAGTGGGGAAGTGGACAGTGAAAATACAAAATACAGTTTCAATAGTGGCCATCTGTTTAAGATGAAGAGAGCACTGAGTTCTCAGTAAATCAGTGAATCCTGAGGAGGTTTGTTTGAGCTACTTCTTGAGCTAACTCAGTTGGGGCTGCTATAACCAAGTACCATAGACTGGGTGGCTTATAAACAGCAGACGTTTGTTTCTTACAGTCCTGGAGGTTGGAAGTCTGAGATCTGGGTGCCAGCATGATTGAGTTTCAGTGAGGGCCCTCTTCTGGGTTGCAGACTGCCAACTTCTCCTTGATGGAGAGCAGAAAGGAAGCAGGTTCTCTTGTAACACTTTTAAGGGCACTGATCTCATTCATGAGGGCTCCACTCTCTCGGCCGCATCCAATCCCAGTTACCTCTGAAAGACCCTGTCTCCTACTACCATCACTCTGGGGTGGGGGCAGGGGTAGAGTTCCAACAAAATAATTTTGAAGAGACGCAAACATTCAGTTTACAACATAGGGATATAAGGTTGCAAGGCAAAAAGATGAGTGAAGAGTATGTGTGTGTGTGTGTGTTGGTGCCGGGGGAGCAGTGAGGAGGAGAGTAAGGCCATCCAGGTAGAGGAAATTGCAAGCACAAAAGCTCAAAGGTCTGTATTAGGGAAGCTGCCAATAATTCAAACATCCATAATAATTCAGCAAAGAGGTGAAGTGAAGGTTGCATGGTTGGGATAGACAGGGATGAGGTAAATCTGTAAGGACAGACAAGGGAAGAGAAACTCATGCTTTATCCTTTAGATGGGGGAGCTATTGAGAAATTTTAAATTAATGGGGTCTAATTAATCATGTTTGCTGTGGATGCTCAGTTACAGGAAGTCAAGAATAGAGGTGAAAAGGTCATCTTAGAGGTTTTGGCTTTAATTCAGGTACAGGATAAAAAAGAAAGGTAGGTATTAACTAACAAATCTATTAATCTTTCAACAAATACTTATTGAGTATTTACAATGTGCCACGCATGGGGACTACAGAAATGATTATGAATTAACCCTTCACTTACCTCATATTGCTTAGAGGCCAGCTGGGGTTAGACATGTAAATGGACTTTTTTCATATCGTGTGTCAGATTTTCTCTTTTGGGGATGTAATGTGTAGTATAGGAAAGAATCTTTGGATCAGGCTCTTCTGGATTCAATTTCTGCCTCCACAGCTTTCTATTTGAGAGACCTCAGACAAGTTACTTGTCCTCCCCAGTAACACAGCAGGCTTTTGTGAAGATGAGAGCGTGCATGCGAAGGAGAGAGGAGAGTGCTGGCACATCTCTCAGCTCCCAGTGTGGAGCTGACGGAAGAAGTGAAGGCAGGGCTGGAGCTGGGCAGCTGTGGGATATGCGGCCATCACGTAGTGTATGTAGGATTTACAGGTTGCTGGGAAGCCAATACCCAAACAGTGTTGCATTAAGAAAGATTCTATCCTTTCTTCCTTATTTCTTTCTGGCTCCGGAAATAATAGCAGCCTGGGAAGAAGGG
Source organism: Tonatia bakeri (assembly GCA_004024845.1). Classification (NCBI taxonomy): domain Eukaryota; kingdom Metazoa; phylum Chordata; class Mammalia; order Chiroptera; family Phyllostomidae; genus Tonatia; species Tonatia bakeri. The sequence goes on from PVIA01005660.1 coordinate 7,291, forward strand.
CCATGTATCCCCAACACAGAAGCTGATGTAATTTGTCTGTTGTTACACGGATTGTCCTGTTCTTGATTTTCCCATTTCGAAAGTCAGTGACTTTTGACTTTAGCTGTATCCATGCCTCTCTGCTGCATTCAGGTGTGCTTGACACAGGAACTAATGGGCTGTGCTTCAATCCAGGTCAGAGGGTGAGTTCACAGAGACTAAATCTAGTGTTAAAAAATGTAAAGTGGGAAAAAGAAAGCAGAAAAGACCAATGGTCAGAGGAGAGCAAATGATAAGAGAATACTATTCATTTAGGGAGAGGGCTCTGGACCAGCCACTCTTTCTCAGCTCGTACATATTAAAGGCTCAGTAATTGGCAATTGTCAAAATTCATGACTCTGAAATGGTAAAATGACCCCGGCAGCAGCCAAATGGGAAAGAACTGAGCACAGAATGGTCTGCAGGTGAATAGTGCCCATTTGACAAATGCCTCTGGCCTGGGGACAATTCACAATCATTGACCTTCAAATATGGGTCTCACATTAAAGAAAGAAATTCTATATCAAACAATATCAGGCCTCCCACCTGAGAATGGATAGGATCTGAGAAACAGTTCTTTTTGGAGCTTATAGTCCAGGAAGTCAAGAACATCTCCTCCAGAGTTGCCTTGGCAACATCTCCCTCTCATGACACGAAGGAAGATAGAGGTCATGTTGGTGGGCTGTTTAAGTGTTGCTCTGATCATGTCTTTTATTTCCATGGGGAAAACAAGAAAAAGGCAATGGGCAGGAAGAAGAAAAATGAGGACATAAAATAAAATAAAAGAGATAAAAGGATTCCTGTGAGTGATTTTCCAAATAGGTTTTGTTATTTCTGGGTTCATATTAATTTAATTGGGTTTAAAGTCTAATAGGAGAATCCAAAATGAAATTTCTGACACCTCAAGGTGTAAAGAGTGTTCAAGTATAAGATGACACAATGGTCACTTTGATATTGTGGAGTGGGACTTTAAACTAGATTGCAAGGGAAAGAGGAAGAAAGGAGTCTACAAGAGCCATCACTTAAGATTTAGACCAAATGAAAGAACAGGTTTTCTTTAAATTAATCCAGCTTCTTTGGGTGTTCTCTACTTACTTTTTAAACCTATATTTTAGAGGTTTATACAAACCTCTGTTAAATTAGAGAATGGGCTGATATCAGTCAGGTCAGCCAGGAAAATAGAAACATGGAGGTCGTTTCACAGAATTCCATAAAAATAACTCATTTTAAGGGTATGGGATAGGTTAAAGAATAAAGGGGACATTATGTTCTGTATGTTTTACCCCCCCTCACCCCCTACCACACACACCAAGGAGACAGAGAGGCAACCCAGAGATTGGCAAAACTAGTAGCTGCATCCTGGTCACACTACTCCTGGAGGAATGAAGGGAGAAGGCAGTGGTACAGGATTCAGGTGCAGTACCCATGGTAAGGGCAAATTGCAGAAGAGATGAGTTGCTGCTGAAAATACCACCCAAATCAGAAACAGGGAGAGGGAGGAAGGGAGAAAAACAGAGAAAGAATGAGAGAGAGAGAGACAGAGAGAGAGAGAGAGAGAGAGAGAGAGAGAGATCCTGTTTTCTCCCCTCTTTCCCTCCTCTAATCTTTTGTTTTCCAATCTCTTATCAGTGTCTCCCACTGACCAAACCTAACAAGAGCTTGTCAAGCGTGCCTGAGATCAACCTCTAGTGATGCAGAGCAGAGGAAGGGTGCTTAGTGATATCTAAATAAATCAGCAAGGGAAGTGTGGAAATGGGAGGGAAAGCTAGCATTATGGCCTAGTGAGAGCCTGAGTTACAGAACACTTGAAATTAAAGGCTAATTTATAGTTTTATATTAGACATTTTGTTTAGGGGGTCTAAGGGTGTACTACAATGATCAGGACCATGGGTTTGAAGTCCAGAGATCCTGTGTGCTGCTTTCTGCAGCATGTAGTATCATTCAAGTTAGGGAACTATCAGAATGAGATGAGGACATTCATTTATTCATCAGGATAATAAATTTGGAGAATGGAATTTATTTCTTTATGAACAACTAATAATACTTCTAAATTGTTGCACAATTCCAACTCAATTTTAAGAACTGATCAAAAAAGTGATTGTAGTCCAGCTATAAGAGAAACTATTGGAATGTCAATGCCAGATCTATGTTACGATCCCAGAATATCAAGGTCACAGGGTCAACTTTGAACCTAGAGCAATATCTTTGGACAACCTGTCTAATCACTATCTTTCCCAGCCTCTTCTTAAACTATGCTAGAGGTGATGTTTTTCTGTGTCCACTCATGCCATTTCCTGACTGCTCTAGTGGTGTCAAAGAAAACCAGATCTGGATGTCAGTTAAAGTGGTAAAGGCAGATTTTATTCAGGAGCTATTGTGATGGTGTGAGAGACTTCAGTACAGAGCTGCCCTCCATTCCACATAGAACAAGGACAAGGAGCAGGGTGGATGGAAAATTACTAAAAGGAAACATTACGGATAAAGGGGATTCTAGCTAAAATGTCTTAATAGCGTTTTTACTGAAAGCAGGCTGAAGTGATAGGATAGGGAAGGAGATACATTAAGAATTTGACCAGATTTTAAGGGTGGGGAATTTTCACTAAAGTGACCGGGCAGTATTCTTGCCAAAACTGTACCAGGCATTTTTGAGCCTAGTTAAAAAGACAGCTCAGAGGAACTGACCAAAGTTTAGTCAAAGACAGAATCTTGTTATCTGTTAATAAAAAAAAATTGTATGTGGAACCAAAATCTGCCTCCTGGAATTTTCCTCCTTTGGTCTGAGTTCTGCTATCTGAGGTCATATAGCATAAGATTAATCCCTTTTCTCCACAACATTCTTTCATATGCTAAAAGATTGAAGTCTTGTGCTCTTGATCATGACCTTTTTTAGGCTAAATATCTCTGGATTCTTCACTAACTCGTTCTATTAGTATTCCATTGACCATTCTGACTGTTTTTTCTCCCTTCCCTGTTACTGTCTCATACTTGATACAACCTAGAGCTCAGTTATTCTGAAGCTTTATGACATTCCTCAATGACTTAGAAGCTCAATCCCTGATCACTCAGGGTAATTTGTAACTCTATTACTTCAACCTGCCTGGTTTCATATTCGTTAGTCTTCTCTATTAGATTGTGTGTTTGTGAAGAGTAGGAATCATATCTTGGTTATTTCTTTTATCTTACCTTCTATAATGCTCAGGATAATGTATGCATGTATGTATATGTGTATATATATATATACTACACATATGTGTGTATACATATATATGTGTGTATACATATATGTGTGTGTGTGTGTATATATATATATTACACACATGTAATCGGTATGCAGCATACAGAAGGAACACAAAAATTAACCTATTGAAGATCATGATTCCCTGGTCTACCCACAACCTTTGTGCCATTTTCCTCATGGTGTTCTTCCCTGCTTTGGACAATCTTTTCTTTTTATCTCTGTAAACCAAAATGAGTTTTAGACCATAAAGAAGAATGAGAAGCATTAATTAAAGCAAAAAGGAGCTGTATCCCGGAAGACTTGAGTTCCACACAGACAAAGGGGAGGCCCTGTTTTATAGTGAAAGTTCCTGCCCAGGTTCTCACTTAAGTCTGTTTTGTGTCAATGAGGTAATTGTACAGGTCCGATTGGCCAGGTAGCACTCATTCTGTTGGTAGAAAGACAAAACCAGGCTTTTCCTGCACTGGTTGACTCAGAGGGTTTAAATAGGCAAGGCATGGAGCTTGAAGTGGAGTTAAGTCTGAGATTCTTCCTGGTGTGCAGAGTGTGTGAGAAGCCGCTGTCAGTAAATGGCTACTAGGCTCCTATTAAAAGTTTGGGCCCTCAGTTGTCCATGGGAAGTCCATCTCAGCAGATGAATCCATCTTGGGGTTCACATCATGAATCTTTCTTCTTGGGGTCTGCATGTGTTCGTTATGGAGAACTCCTTCTCTTTCAAGATTTAGCTCAAATGTCACTTACCCTCCCCAGCAGTCTTTGGCTTTCCCTACCCTGGAAATCTGACCCTTCAAAGGCAGAACACATTTCTCTCTCATTTGTATTTCAATGGCATATTATTCTTATTCTGTTTTTTAGAAAAAATGCTTGGTTTTGGAATCAGGCAGATTTACATCTGAATCCAGTTCAGTTAGCACTTGTGGTCTGGTAAATTTACTTAGTCTTTTTAAGGCTCAGTGTTTTGTTTTGCTTTGTTTTTAAATATAATATTTAGGATGATAGTTATTTATTGCATGGAGTTTTTTAATGGTTAAATAAAATAGTAAATGCTGGGAACTTTTCCCAAAGCCTGGCACATAATGGACACTCAATTGTTATATATCTGTGAGTGCGACATTTACACTCTTATAGTTTAGTTTTGTGAGCATCTATCTACTTGCTTGGTATTGTTTGAATCTTACTTTTATATGCCCAGAATAAAGCACTAAAAAGGTCTATTGGATTAAATGTTTACTTTTTATTATACAGTTACTTCTATGACATTAAATACTTTATATCTGTACTAAGCAGTACTGTACCCACTAGCCATATGGTGGATAGTTATATTTAAATTAATTAAAATTAAATACAACTAGAATTCAGTTCTGACACTACAGATTTAGATCATTTCCCTGATTGCAGAAAAGTTTGTTTGGACTGTGCTGCTCTAGATTGTATTAATGTTGTTCCAAACCCAACAGCTTGGTCAACTACTTCCTCTATCATTCTGGGTCCTGTATTTCTAGCAATCAAACTATAACTCAATTTCATTTTTGGATAGTCCAATCATACAACTAATTCTTGTAGACATTGCAATGACTTAAATCCCCAAGTGCTTTACTGATTTATTTTCTCTAGGTGCTTCCATAGTATTTTGAAAGTATTGACTATATTAAGGGTTGGCAACTTTTCCTGGAAAGGACCAGATACTAAATATTTTAGTCTTTGTGGGCCATACAGTTTCTGTTGTAATTACTCAATACGGGTGTTATAGTGGGAAAGCAGCCATAGACACTATGTAACGGAATGGAGGGGGCCGCTTTATTTATTTATCATTAAACCAGGTTGTGGGTAGTAGATTTCCACCCCCTAGTCTATGTTCATAGACTTTATTGCTTCCTGTAGGGATGTAACCAGTCCTGTATCCACATACCCTCCCCTTTTTAAATTTTAGCTCAAAATAAGTCCATTTCTAAACACCTTTTTTTTTTTTGCCAGATTGGAGAGAATCCAATCTCAGTTGAGTCTAGTAGCCCACCTTCTCAAAAGATTTCACTGTAATTCTGAAGATTTATGCAGTTCTCAGAAAATATTATAAACTAGCACAATATGCTTATGTGTGCCTGGCATTACCAAAAACTGTTACACCAATTAACTCCTTTAAACCTCACAACGAAGAGTTTTACTAATGAATAAGCTGAGTAGAGAGATGGTAAGTAACTTGCCAAGGTCACACCACTTCTCAGTGGTAGAGCTGCGAACCAAACCGTGGCAATCTCCCATTGTTAGTCTCCACACCATAAGCTTGCTTCTAGGCAGTGTCTATGTCCTTGGCTCTCAACCTTCAACCTCCAAACTGTTTTTTAATCTGAAAGCTTTTTTCTGTCTCCTATTGTTGCTCTGAAAGGCCTTCATTGACGCTCATCCCCCAAGCCCAGGAAAGTGGTATAAATTCTTCTATGTTTTACAAAATACAGTAAAAGCAGTTGACTTCTGGCAGCTTGTCTAGGCTGCAAAATTTTGTTGGGTAAACCCAGTGGACAACCTTTCAATCCTCTTTCACTTGTCCTTTTAGCAGCAGAGTCCATGGTGTCACTCCTGCCTTCTTAAACCCTCTTTTCCTGACCCCCGTGACTCCCACACCTGGTTCTCCTCCTACTGCTCAGGCCAGTCTTTCTCAGTCTCTTTTGAAACTTTCTCTTTTTGACCTTTATTTTATAAATTAAAAAAATTAATTTAATTATATGTTTTAATTTAATTTACATTGAATATTATATTAGTTTCAGGTATACAGCACAGTGAGTAGACATTTATATAACTTAAGAAGTGATCACCCTGATTAAGCCTAGTACGCCTGAGACCATACATAGTTATAATATTATTGACTATACTCCCTATGCTGTGCTTTACATTCTGGGGACTAGGTATGTTCTAACTGCCAATTTGGGCTTCTTAATTCACCCAATTACCCAAATCCTTTCTCACCTAGAAACCATCAGTTGAAAAATTGGTTTTCTCCCAGACTGACTTTTCTCCTGACTCCACCAGGGGTGTCAAACTCATTTTCACCAGGGACCACATCAGCCTCATGGTTGCCTTCAAAGGGCCAAATGTACTTTTAGGACTGTATAAATGTAACTACTCCTAAACAGTTAAGCAAGAGGTCAGCGCCCCTGCCAGGCAGAAACAAGGTGCCAGGCCAGATAAAACAAGGCGGAGGGCCGGATTCGGCCTGCGGGCCTTGTGTTTGCCACCTGTGCTCTACAACCTTTCTCTGGGTGATCTCACAGGCCCTAGTGCTTTAACTTTGCATAAAGATGGTTCCCACATTCTTATCACAAGGACCTCCTGAGCCCCAATCTTACTGACTACTTACACAACTTGTCTACCTAAGTGCCTCATGAGCACATAGAACTCAGCATTTCTCAAACAGGAATTATTTTTTCTCTTAAGTCTGATGTTTCTTATATTGCCTACTTCTTTTAATAGATTCCCAAGCTGGAAATCTGCCTGTCTTCTGATTCCTTTTCTGACAGCCCAACTAATTACCAGGTTCCGAAAATTTCCAATTACTTTGGGAATCACTTTTAAATCTACCCATTTTTCTTGTAACTGCCACTTGCCTGCTTCTCTGTCTTCCAGAGGCTAGCCCTCATGATGCAGCCTGAGTGGTTTTCCTGGGATACAAATGGAACAATGTTATGTTCTTGCATGAAATCTTTAGTGGTTCCCTACTGCTCTTAGCATTAACTGTGAATTTCTTCACTTACCAATGATATTCTTCACAATCCTGTTGCCACATGCCTGTGCAGCACCTCACGATGTGTTCCTCCACCCTGTGCTCTAGCCATACTGACCTACTCACTCTGGCCTTGAAGTCATTGCACCACCTGCTCTTTCCTCAACTTGGAACACATTTTCCACACCTGGCCTTTGGCAAGCTCCTGCCCATTCCATGAGATTTTTTGAGGATACAGACCTGTGCTTAGATATTGCTTCCTTTACGAAGCCTTCTGTGACTTCTGGAAAGCCTTCCATAGTCCCCCAATCCAGGGTCAAGTATCTCCAGTCTCCTTTCACAGCCCTCTCTAGCTAGTCCTATTCACCATCTATTATTACACTCGGTTGCCCTGGACTTGGGATGCTTGACTTTCCCATAGACTAAGCTCTGTCAAGTCAAGGAAGATCAGTCTTTTGCATTTTTATAGCCCTAGTGCCTTGCACAGTGCCTAGTAGAAGCTTTACACATATTTATTGATTTAAAAAATGATCAGAAAAAGAAAGTTAGGAATATGGGCTTTGGAGTAATAAAACCTTGGGTTTAAATCCCCACTTTGCTACTACTAGTCATGTGGCCATTGCCACTTACTATCTCTGTGACTTATGTTGACCTTTTGAAGCCTTAGTTTTCTCATCTGTAATATGGGTATAATAGTAAAGCCAAATTTACAGGATTGTTTTCAGATTTCAGTGAGATAAAGCATGCAGGGCAATTAGCCCAGTGACTGGAACATGGTAAGTGTTCAATAAATTATATTGATAATAATGTCTTTTTTCCTTATCCATGTATGTATTTTTTAATATTTTATTGTTCATAGTTTTGATCTTCTTTTCTTAAATAAGCCCCTTTATCATTTCATATAATAATTGGTGATAATGAACTCCTTTAGTTTATTCTCGTCTGGGAATCTCTTTATCTATCCTTTGATTCTAAATGATAGCTTTGCTGGGTAGGGCAATCTTGGCTGCAGGTTCCTGCTTTTCGTGACTTTGAATATTTCTTGCCAGTTCCTTCTAGCTTGCAAGGTTTCTTTTGAGAAATCAGCTGAAAGTCTTATGGGGGCTCCCTTGTAGGCAACTAAATTCTCTTGCTGCTTTTAAGATTCTATCGTTACTTGGGGTGGGTGGGCTTGATTGGGAGTAAAGTGGAGAAAACTGTACTTGAACAATCATTTAAATAAAATGGGAAAAAAGAAAGATTCTATTGTTACCTTTAACCTTTGGCATTTTAATTATGATGTGTCTTGGAGTGGGCCTCTTTGGATCCATCTTATTTGGGCCTCTCTGTGCTTGCTGGACTTGCAGGTCTATGTCCTTCACCAAATTAGAGAAGTTTTCTTTCATTATGTTTTCAAATAGATTTCCAATTTCTTGCTCTTTCTCTTTTCCTCCTGGCACGCCTATGATGTGAATGTTGGAATGCTTGAAGTTGTCCCAGAGCCTGCTTATGCTATCCTCAATTTTTTGGATTCTCTTTTCTTCTTGTTATTCTCATTGGTTGGTTTTTGCTTCCATGTATTCCAAATCATTGATTTGATTCTTGGCTTTGTTCACTGTACTGTTGTTTCCCTGTACATTGTTCTTTATTTCAATTAGTGTATCCTTTGTTTTTGACTGGATCTGTTTTATGCTGCTGAGGTCCTAACTAAGTTTCTTGAGCATCGTTATAAACAGTGTTTTGAACTCTGCATCTCATAGACTTCCTATCTCCATTTTGTTTAGTTCTTTTTCTGGAGTTTTGTTCTGTTCTTTTATTTGGGTCATATTTCTTTGTCTCTTCATTTTGGCAGCTTCCCTGTGTTTGTTTCTATGTGTTAGGTAGAGTTGCCATGACTCCCTGTCTTGGTAGCATGGCCTAATGTAGTAGGTGTTATATAGAGTCCAGTGGCAGAGTCTCCCCTATCACCCAGGCTACATAGTTGAGGTGTACCCTTTGTGTCAGCTGAGTATACGTTCCTTCTTTAGTTGAGCCTTGGCTGCTTATGGCAGATCAATAGGAGGGATTTACCTAGGCCAATCAGTTACAAGGACTGGCTGTGATCACTGACCACCAACATCTGCCCTCTGTGGAGGATCAGCTATGCAGGGGCAGGGTGGTAGTGTTCTGATGTGGTCTGTAGCTTTCCACTGGGTACATAGGTCCTGGGGGTTTCTGGGTGGTGCAGGCCAAGGTGACCCACCCCCTGTACTCCTACCATGTTTTGTCCAGGGCACCGTGCCTGAGCTATAAAGCAATCTGAGATGACTGCTACTTGTGCTGGGCTTGGAGATTCACAGACAAAGCCAAGCTGTGAATCTAGGCTGGCTGCTGCTAGTGCTGTGCCTGGGGCCGCTTAGCAAGGGGTGGGTTCACTGAGGCCAGCTGTTTCTTGTTTGAAAAGAATTAGGAAGTTGTGAGGCATGAGCCAAGACCAGCCATTCATGTGGAAAAGTTATTGGTTAACAGCTGTAAGTTGGTTGGAATGGTGCCTCAGGGGATCTCCAGGATGGAGTAAACAGTGTTAGCCAGGTTGAGGGAGTCTCAGATATGGCACTTGCCTTATGGCTCTGTGGCTCTAACTGTCTCTCTATCTGGGAGAAAGCTGCCCCCCCCCCCCGCTCTCGCCTTGATGCCAGCCACTTTTGTTTTTCCTTGTATGCCACTGGTGCCTTCCAAGCTGCTACACTGGTGCTGGGGCTAGGAGGGAGTGAGTCTGAGTAAGTCTGTGTATGGGTTTTTTAAGAGGAATTGCTTGGGACTCCAAAAGTTTCTTATACTGCCTCGATCCCTGCTGGATTTTGCAGCCAGAAATTATGGGGACTTATCTTCCTGGCACCGTTACCCTGAGATGGGGGTCCTGGTGTGGGCCTGGGACTCCTTGCTCCCAAGATATCCCTCCCCAATTTTTATCCATCACATGTGTATGTGGCACCTGTCCATTCCATGCCTCTGCCCCCTGCTACCAGTCTGGATGAATGTGGTTTCTTTAATTCCACAGTTGTCAGACTCCTGTTCAACTCAATTACTGCCAGCTCTGAGTGATGGTTGTTGTACAGTGTAGTTGTAATTTTGATGTGGTTTTGGGATAAGGCGAGCGAGGTTTGCCGATGCTGCCATCTTGACCAGAAGCCATCTCGTTATTTTTCATTGTGTTTTGTACATTACCATTTTTCCCTCCTCTACCCTCTTCTATCTCCCTCTGACCGCCTCCCTGCCAATCACCACACTGCTGTACATGTAAAACATACACAGTTTTGAGCCACACTGCCTGGATTCAATCTTGGCTTTCCTTTCTACAAGCCATGAGACATGGACAAATAATTTAATCTCTCTGCCCTAGTCTCCATATCTTTAAGATGGAAATGTAACAGAATACGCCTTAAGGCAGTGATTTTCAACCTTTTTCATCATGTGGCACACATAAACTAATTACTAAAATTATATTTTTTGCCAATCTGACAAAAAAGATAGGTATAATTTTGATTCACTCACAGCAGACAGCTTCTGTCGCATTGGCTGTTGTTGTTTTGTTATTGGGCAGTCTAAGGGAAAAGAGGTCAGTGTCCCCGACTAAAGAGTCTGCTGTATCACGTTTTAAACATCCTTTGCGGCACACCAGTGTGCCACAGCTAAAGGTTGAAAATGGCTGCCTTAAGGGGTTGTTGTGAGAGTTAAATAAATTACTGTGTGTGTAGTGTTTAGAAGGGTGCCTGTGACAAAATTTACCTTCGTGACCAAACTTTAGTTGGACTCTTCTCAGCCCTCTGCTTGACTAAACCTGACCCTTGGGTTTTTGTTTCCAGCCTTATAGAGAGCCTAGTGTTAGCAAGAATCCTGTCAAATCACTTTAGCCAGAAGTCTCACCCTTGATATCTGATTGCTCTTGTATAGGATCAAATTCCCCCTCTCCCACTGTCCCCTAGCTGACATCTGATCACGCTGGCCTGCCTTCAGCAAGAATCTGATGAGGTAATCCCTTTATTCCTCTCCTTGGCTATCAATTCCCACTTTTTCCTTTTCCTTGTTGTCTTTGAAATTGAGCTCAATTCTATATTGATCTCTTTTTCTCCTATTGAACATTCCTAAATAAAAATTTGCTTTTACTGCTTTAATTACTATCAGGCTCTGGTTTTTTGTTGACAACTAGCACTGGGAACAGTAACCATTATTATTGCTTTATAGAAAAAGGAAACTGTTCTGGTCTAAAAGGGACAGTAAATTCTTAGCCTCTTTCTGGAGGGGTAAGAAAGATCGCAGGAGCTAATAGTATATTCCAGAAGAAAAGTAAAACATTGTCACTCTTTAAGACATTGAGCCCATTCAGTATTTAAGAATAATCATAAAAATCATAATCAGATGTTTCTCACAAAGCAGATTAAATATGCATTTATAACTAAACTTTCACTTTTTAAGGTATTTTCTAGTATTACACACAAAAGAAATGCTGTCTTTTTTAAAGCTATGGAATCATGTGGGTAAAATTATTTACAACTAAGTTCATTTGCTGTGGATTTGGTTTGAACGTTTCTTATGATCAAAGAAGATGCTGGTAGGTTGCTTTCAATATGTGATTTTACAAATTTATAACAAAGCTTTTTCTTCCTGAATTTCCACCATGTCTTGCTTGTTACTACATGAAGAAACATGAGTTCCAGTTCTTTATCTTAACTCTCAGAGAAACAGAATTTCCATGTCACTTTTGGAAGTTTCCAAGAAACGTGTTTCTTTTAAGAGGCTGAGTGCAGCTTGGTGTGATTTAATACACAAATGAAGAGAAAGCAGAAGGGAGTCATGCCAGAATGCCAGAATGCTGCAAGCAGCAAAATAATTTTTCTGTAACCAGAAGCAGCATGTTTTATCATGATAGTCATTGAATAAATAAACAGGGAGCCTGAGATACGCTGAATCTTATAGGTGAGGATGAGTGTGGGAGGCAAGGAGAGGAAAATCTCTCAGAAGCTGGATAAGCCCCAGGCTCTGACATACTAGCATAGAGGAAAAACAATCCCTAGGAGAAAAACTTGTTATTGAAATGACGTTAAACTTGTGTAAATAGGGTGACTCTATTTGTATTTCCTGGCATTAATTGAAACGTGTTTTTTCTCTGACAACATTTTCTTTTTACCTTTGTAATAGGAAGAGATACTTGTTAGGCGACAGTTTTCTGTGAGCCTCCTCCATTCCTGCCTATCTTGTGAGGCGGAGTACTGGCTGTCTGCATTCTGGACTGTCTTTCAAGGATATTTGTAGAGGAAACAGCTTCTGGAGACAGAGGAAGTGTCTCCCTTCAGGGCAAAATCTGGGCGTGTTGACTGCCTGTCATAAAAGCTTGGTCTTCCTAAAGCTCATGGCTCCTCTCCTGCATTGTCAACCCATGGAGTGTGAAGGTGTCATCATTTTCATAGCTCCCCTCCCCCCAAACTGGGTCTCCCAAAATGACATAGAAAATACTCTGGTGACTTTTGTTGCTATAAAACCAAATATTTATATGAATATGTATACATGAATATATATATATATAAATAAAATGCTATAAAGGATTTTCATGTCTTCTGTTAGCACCCAAGAACCTGTGGCAAACAAGTAGCATAAAATCTTAGAACTCTTCAAAATTCTTGACAGTACTTTTCTCACATCTCATTTCCAGATGGTTTTATATGTTCTTTGCACTCTATTAGCAATTCTTAATTTAAAGTTATTTTATACCATTTTTCTCTTATTCCTTTTCTTAGTTACCTATAAACAACATGTATATTGTTTCCTACCATTCTTTTCTACCATTCTTAATTTTTCTGCATCACCCGTCTACCTCTCTGTCTTCCTCATTAGCCCCACTTGGGAATATCTTTATTGTTCTCAGATGCCTCAGTTCTGTGGCCTCCCTTTTTAAAAATTATTTTATCACCTGGTTTGACCTTACACTTCATCAGTCAAAACTGCTCTGCCTGCAAGTTCTCAGATCCTGAAATTTCCTGCTCTGACAACAACTTCTTGTTTTTGTCTTCTATTCCATCTTTACCTTTCACAAGCACTTGTCCTCATGGTTCGGTCCTTTGATGCACTTCTCTCAGTTCTCCCATCATTTAATATTGGTTATGCATACTGTGTTATGCAAATGCTTATTTCTCATTAAAAATCATGGGGATGGGCACTATTAGTATTTTAATTCTACAGATTAACAATTTGAAGCTTAGAGATGAAATAAAATTCCCAAGGATACAGTGGTAGCAAGTTAAGGACCTAAGGCCTGAATTAAGGTCTGGTAAGCTCCAGGCCCCTATCTGGTATCTGACTTCCCCACCCATTCTACAGTGATTATATATATATATATATATATATATCCTTTAAACCCTGTGGGCAGCCCCTTAGAATCCTAGACTATTGCATGTTGCTAAATAAATTAAAAAATCTGGTTTTAATAAATTAAAAAACCATAAAATTTATGCTATTTCCTTAATCGGACATATTGTGCCATTGAGCAACTTTCTGATCACGTGTTGTTGTTGACTTTCTATCATATTTCCTACAGTGATTGTTCAAAAGCTTCTCTACATTCCTCAAGCCCCCAGCCCTATACCAACCACTCTTGTTTGAGGCCACTCAGTAGAAGCTCAGTTCATGCCAATGAGGCGTTCTCTCTCTCGCTTTCTCTCAGAATGCAGTATCTTCTGAGATGGGGCTTTTCATCGATGGCCATCACCCCACCTTTTCCAGGACATCACTCCATTAATTGTGTCCCCTCTTTCACTCCTTCAGTCATAAGTAATCCTCTCTTTCATGCCACATTAAAAAATTACTCTTACTTTGATAGCTGCCAAAGCTTTATTTGCATTTTAATTTCTTGCATTCGGCTTTCAGTCCCTTTACTCAATGATACTCTGACCTCAAAAATCAGTAGGTATTTTACAAGCACTTCTCCAATCACCTTCTGTTAGTTACCACATTCACTAGTCAGCGTGGCTTTTGATACTTCACTCCTCTTTCCAGATGAGAGCAAATGGCCAGAGCTCTGAACAACGTCTCTGAATTCAGAACTGGCTTTGAGCTTTGACCTTCGACTTTTCAACTCAACTAGCCATGCATTTTTAAATCTCTGAGCCTAAGTTTTCACATCTCCAATCAAACTTTCGTGTATACCTTTAGGCTATTTAGGATCCCAGGCCGGATCCTCAGACCGCCTAGTTTTATCTTTTTGTGTTTGTCTTTGTTCAACTGTATCCTCCCCTAAATTTTCTACAATTATTTTTATGGCAGGGACACCTCAATCTATGTCTGTAGAGCCAAATATTTTAGAAGCATAAAAAATCACCTAATACTTGATGAGCACATAATAATTATAAGAAATCAAATAATGTAAATATACAGGGTGGGGCAAAAGAAGATTTACAGTTGTGAGTACATGAAACAGAGTTTTCTTGTATCATTAATTATTAGTTATTAATTTCCATGAGAACAACTGTAAGCCTACTGTTGCCCACCCCTGCATGGAGAGCAAAATATGTGAGTTCATCTACTCCTCAACATCTAGTTTTTCAGCATCTGCTCTTCCTACTGGGCACAGAAAGTGAGGCATGTGTAGTACTGATTTTTCTATGCATTTCTGTCCAAACAACAATATTTTTAAAACATTGTAATCCTAAACTGTTTATTCGTATTTCCATTTTCTGGTGATAAACCACCATCTGGGAAAATGGAAAATTAAAATGCAACCTGTGCAAAATTACATGCAAAACAGCCTCTCCCGGCTTCTCTGAGAGCCACAGGCTCAGCCATTGTCCCAGCCCTTGTGGATCAACCTCCCAGTCACTTTGACCTCTCCCTCTCCTTCACCCCCTACCATGTTAAATTGTCTGGCAAGTTGTAGAAATTCGAACTCTACAGTGTCTGTTTTGTCCTTTTTCTTAAATTCTGTGTGAGGTTTTTTTGGATCACACTGATAGTATGATTCAGATCAATTTATATGAGAATTGCTTTGTAGTTCAGACTTTTAGAGAAGATTTTGTTCTTTCTTAGGCCAGTGCCAAGTTTTAGACACTTGTTTGTTCTTCTATTCTGTTTTTTCCCCTATCACACTTTAATTTTTAATAACATTTTCTACTTTTGTTACTACAATATGTACTCTTCAAGGCAGAGACCACATTTTCTACTTCTAGTCTCCTAATTGTTTATCTATCTTGGACATTCATTTTTCTTTTTTTTTAAAAGATTTTATTTATTAACTTTTTAGAGAGACTGGAAGAGAAGGAGAAAGAGAGGGAGAGAACTATCAATGTGTGGTTGCTTCTTGCGTGCCCTGTACCGGAGACTTGACCCGCAACCCAGGCATGTGCCCTGAGTGGGAATTGAACTGGCAACTCTTTGGATTGCAGCCAATGCTTAATCCATTGAGCTACACCAGTCAGGACCTCTTTTTTCTTTTTTAAATGCTAAATTAGCAATGGTGCTTCTTACCATTGGTTTTTGAACTTGCTTTGATGAAGTAAGGGAATTTTCCCGTGTGTAGTGTCTTCCTGATTTAATCTATTCTTCAAACCTGAAATCTAGCTTCAATGTTGAAACTGTGTTGGCTCTCCATTGATTACTGATATATACAGTTCTCCCCTTGACATCAAAGCCCTCCACAATATCTTTCTGGTTTATCTGCTCCGAATGTCATGTCCTAAGCTCTAGACAAACTAGACTACCCACATTCCTTACACTCTTTGCTATTAAAATTTTCATAGTTCTCAATTTCTAGCTTTGCTATCTTCCTAAGACTCTGTTTGCTTATTAGACTTCTGCCTCCCTCTCCATTTATTGAAACTCTATTCTCAAAGGACACCTTATAATTGTGGCAGAATTAAGCATATTTTCTTTTTTTTTCTTCAGCTCATTGGGACTTTGTCTCACTGCTAACTGGACCACAAACTCCTTGTCAACGGGAGCCCCGTGTTGTCCGTCTCTCCTGCAGTGTCTTGCACCAGGACATAGGTGTTTATAAAATTAAGTATTAGGATTTCTGATGGAGGCAAATGACGTTTTGGGAGGTAACCTGCGTCTGGAGGGAAAAAATAGGGAACAATAGCAATTATCTTAAACATTAATTAATGAATGTTTTATTCATTCAGCACATGTTTATTGGGTAAATTCTTTGTGTTGGGCACTGTGGCGTGCACTGAGATGTGACAGAAAAATGAGCAACATTACCTCTGTCTTCAAGGAGTTTGAAGTGAAGCAGAGAAAGTGCTGTACTAAAGTAAAATCAAGAATAATAAAGGAGTACCGGGTGTCAGAAGGACACCTAGCTGAGGAGTCTGACCTGCCTGGTAGAGACACAGGAAGTGACCATGTGAAGGACCTGGAGGAGGTAATGGAGAGGGTGTGGCAGGTTGTTTCATGCAGAGAAATAGTAGAGCGTGTAATGTTCTTGTGGCTGTAATGCACAAGGCACAGGAAACGGTTTGGTTCAGCTGGTGTATAGGGTAAGGAGAATGGCAAGAAACATACTGAAGAGGTTCAGTCACAGAAGGTTTTGTAAATGATGGTAAGGACTTTGAACTTTTCCCCTAAACCAATGAAAGATTTTAAAACAGGAAATGCTTTGACCTGGTTTATGTTTTGAGAGTTTCTTTTTGGTGTGGAACACTGGCAGTCTTGTTTAGGAATCCAGGTGAGGTGTGTGTCGGGGGTGAAAGTACAGAATTTGTTATATTTTGAAAAAATAAAATAGGGTTTACATTAGCATTTTTAAATGAAGGGAAGGACAAGCTGATGGAAGGAGGAAGTGGAGGGGCTGGGTCGTGTGAGAGAATCAGGGGATGCCTAGAGCAGACAGGCCCATGGGAGCTTCCTGGAGCTCAAAGGTGAAACATTAGGATTCCAGTGTTACCAACCTAAATGAGCCCTGCATGGCACTGCGGTACACAGTTTTCATAAGATAAAAGGGCTTTGGTCTAAACAAAAGCAATTTCTTTGACTTTTATAGCAGGTGCTTTCACCAAGTTCATGGGATGAGGCTCACATTTATGAGAGAAGATGGAAAGAATAAGCTCTTAAAGAGGTTACGTTTGTATTTACAGAAGCAAAGAGTTTCTTCAGAAATAGAAGTAGAGAATGAAGAAATGTAAAACATCTGAAGAACTATCTTTTTGATCACCTAAGAGAATGGTCTTGGATACCTTTTTAGGACAAAAACAATGTTGCGTACAAAAGGATGTCTAGATGTAAGCAACACTCAGACTTTGAGAAAGTCTTAAGGAAACTTCTCAAGAAGCATAATAGGAAGTTGAAGCTGAATAGGATTGGTATACATATATATTTTTGTATGTGACATATGCCAGGAGAAAGAAAAGTATTTTGTAAAAATTTTAGAGAAATACAATGTCTGTTTACTCTTAAATGAATGTGAGACACATGGACATACCAGTTAATTTCAGGGAATGTTTTATTTATCTGCCACTTTATCAAGATGTTCTATCTCCCGGCAACGTACATTCTATATTTTTGATAAATGGGCCTTTTGTGCACAAACTTCATCATCAAATTGGTTCAAGAATAAATTACTGAAAGTGAACTTTCTTATATTAGTTCCCGTGACAGCAAATGAAGATGGATGGGATAAAGCGGGAACTTCACTTTGCAGAGGAGGCACTCTCATCCCCCACTGTGTGTGCCAACATTTGTTTGCAAAGGGAGAAAATAGAATCACCTAATTGCTTGATTCTTGTGGAAAGGCATTGTCAACCAGCCAGCCCCAATACAGAGGCTTTTGTTAAACAAGCAAGAGTAAAACTGTCACATACACACCTAATAAAAACCTCAAATCTTTTTCTCCATTAGACATTTGCTGTGATCAGAAAATGTTTATATTTGATCTGAAGAAAAGAAGAATTCTTTACATTTCATTGACTTCAAATTAACTATCTGAACAAACATTTCTGGTTTCTTTAATTCTTGGAAATAAAGATTGTAATTAGGTTTGTGGAGTGACTAGAAATTCGGAGGTCATAGGAGAATTCCACAAAGGTTCTTGCCTTCAGCTATGGTAATTTAAAATTCAATATACCAGTCAAATATGTGAAGCAGCTGGAAGTCTCCTTCTCTGTTGGTGAGAGTGAAATTGGTACAATTGTTTTAGAAAGCTGTTTGGCAACACCTGCTAAAGGTGGCTCTATACCTATACCTATCCAGCAGTGTCAGTCCCAGGCATTACACGACAGAAACTGTCTTTATGAGAATATTCATTATCACCATAAGTCAGAGTAGCTGTCTCTACCAGAATATTCATTATTGCCATAAGTCAGAGTAGCTAAATTAGAAACAAATTAAATATCCTTCTATAGAATAGAATACCTGCATAACCATAAAAAGGAATGAATGATTGATCTAAGCAACAACATGGATGAATCTTGAAAACAATGTTGAGTAGAAAAAGCCAGATGCAAAAGAATACATGCTGTATCTGTTATCTGTGTGGTTCCATTTTATTTTAAAGTTCAAAAGTCTGTATAGTAACCCATGAGGATAAAGGTTAGAACAGTGGTTAGCCTTGGTGGGGGGTATTGACCTGGTGGGGGCACAAGGGAACCTCCTGCTGTGCTGGAGATGTCTGAGACTTCAGCGTGGCTATAACTGATGACTAACATGGGGTTAACATATGTAAAGATTCACTAAGCTGTGTATTTCAAATTTATACACTTTACAATATAGTGTAATTCAAGTAAAAAATGGACCATTTCCCCACATCAATAATTTTTTTTTAGCTTTTTTTTTTTCAATCTGCAGAGAGGGTAAAGGAGGTGAATACCACCTCCTTGCTTCCTCGATCATGACTTTGATGGCCCTACATTGTTTCTAGGTATATCAAAGTGACAAAACCTTACTAAACCAAGTAATTGATTTTCACTTAGGAGGTAGCAACTGTATCAACTGAATATTTATTTG
This sequence comes from Tonatia bakeri, assembly GCA_004024845.1. Taxonomy (NCBI): domain Eukaryota; kingdom Metazoa; phylum Chordata; class Mammalia; order Chiroptera; family Phyllostomidae; genus Tonatia; species Tonatia bakeri. Next base: position 26,205 of record PVIA01005660.1, read on the forward strand.
GTTTAAAATAGTTATTAAATATAATTTTTTAAAAGATTTTATTTCTTTATTTTTAGAGAGATGGGAAGGGGGAAAGAAAGAGAGAGAAACATCAATGTGAGAGAGAAACATCAATCAGTTGCCTTTCTTATGCTCCCTGTCTGGGGATGAAACCCACAACCCAGGCATGATCCCTGACCAGTAATCAAACCAACAACCCTTTGCTTTGCAGGATGATGCCCAACCAACTGAGCCACATTGGTCAAGGCTAAAGATAAATTTGATTTACAGAGTCACAAATGATTTGACAGAATGCCATAAACAACTTTTTTGAATTTTTTATATCCATAAATCAATAGGCATGGGCTATGACCTTGACTGTGTCCCTTGGTTTGTTCTCTTGGGGCCTATGAGCTTAGGTAGTCCTTACCTACACCTCCCTAGATGCCCTTACATAGGTTCTGTTATTGGCCAGAATTCACCTTCTTTACATCTGAGTCATGGATTTCTGAAATACACAAGGAGATAAGGCTGTACTTTAGAAAGTACAATAACATTAAAATGTCTGGAACTTTAGGAAATATTGGCAGGGGGTTATCTAATTTTCACAACAACTGTCAATTATTTCAGTACATGCTGAAGCCTGCATGGAGCAGGATGATGGCTCTGTTTCTGTTGTGGTTGAAGAAATTGGACTTCATTATGGCAAAACACAGGATGAAAGTCAGGAAGAGTTGGAAAACTAGAAAATCCTTACAGATCATCTTGATCTCGTCTTTCCAAGAGCATGAATAGAATAACATACATGAGTAAGAATATTATTCTTAGGTCTTTATTTATCATATCACTTATATTTAATCCATTGAAAAGAAGAAAGCCCATGCCCTGACATCACTAGAAGGAAATTAATACTTTTCACCCCTATTCAAATGGAGTGTTTATCTGTACCAGGTAGTTGTATATTATGCTAGTGAGGAAAACAGACTCTGGAGTTGAACCCAGGAGCTCAGGGTTTGCTGTTTACTGGTTTTGTGATCCCTGACAAGTTGCTCAACATCTTCAAGCTCCACTTCCTGTCTCTCAAGTGGAGCTTATGGTAGTGAGTTGACGTGCATAGTCCTTAGCACTTTGTAGACAAAGCCTGGTACCTCTTATTAGCTCAGTAAGTGTTACCCATCATTATTACCAAATAATAAGACTAATATAATAATAATTGACTACTATTTATTAGCTTATATTTATGTGGTGGATCTGGTGAAAACTTCTCTGTGTGGAATTGCCAATATGTCTAAATGCCAAGCTCTCCCTGTCTTTTTTTTATCCCTCAGCCTGCTAACTGTGCTTATCCTCCATGTCAAATTGAACCAATTTATAAAATGGTTTTAGAAGTGAGGTAAGTAGGATGAGATTCATTAGTGTTAGGCTGATTTGTGCCTGGCAGCCATCTGAGAAATTTCTTCATAGCTAAGCCACCTTGTCCCCATGGCACCAGTTAATAAAAAATGCTTCATCTACCATGAATGCATTTGTTATTGTAGTGGGCGCAGTTAATTTCCTGTTTTTTTTTTTTTTATTTGTAGCTACATCAGGACCAGAGTTTTTCAATATTTTTGTTTTAAAGATACTATTTACATTTGAAAATAAATACTATTCAGAGAACCAAAGTCTCTTCTATTTGTGAGGCAGGATATCGACGCTACAGCCCCATTAGAATGTGACGGTGAAGCAGCTGTGGGAGCTAGTGAAGCTTAAAGCTTCTGTTGAGTTAGAACAAGGTGCACGTGCCTGAAATTTGTATACTAATTAGATAGAAATATTCATCTGTATTAAATTTATATATTATAATCATGAATCAAATTATTCAGTAATATCAAGTGAATGAAAAAGAGTACCAACCATAACTAGCGCCCATATTGTAAGCATAGGTAGCTAGTTAGTTATCAATAAAGGAAGGGAGCTAATGGAATCAGACATTTAAGCCTGATTGAAGAGGAAGCTGCAGCATTCACAGCCTTCTCGGGGACAGCCATATCCTCCCCGCAAATGAGCACTAATCCCCAAGTGGGAAGGAGAAACTAGCTTTCCAGTCTCCCTGGGGGACAGCTGGCCTGTTGGCGGGGATTACTGGGAGGAGGTATAAAACAGTAGGGGAATTCCTCTGCTGAAGCATGTGCAGTGGAAGCCAAGATATTGACCATGAAGGGGAGGAGTCTAGCCTGGGAAAATGTGGGGAAATCTGGATAGGGTAAGGGCATGAAACCCTGGAAAATTCAGAAAAGAGACTGGATAGTGGGGAGGCACCAGCACAAACCTGGGAAGAATTAGGAAGAAGACTGGTCAGTTTGACAGAAAGCTTACCCCTTTCCAAACCCAAGGAGATCTAATCAAAGCTCAGCAAAAGTGCAGGGCTCATTTATTTGCATGTTCTCTCTCCATAGCAGCCTTGTGGGCCCAAATGCAGTTCTGGTCACAGCCTGGGTGCCTTTGGGCCTTGGCAGTGAGCATACGGATGGGGAAATGGGGCACAGAGAAGTCCTACATCTGGGTCTTGGCCCTCCAGGGCTTGATAGGCATAGGTGTGGGTCTGAGGCACCAGAGGCTGTACTTTTTTCACCGTGAGATGGAGCCGAACCACCTGGTCGTGGATGAGATACCGGGTACCTGGGGTCAGTCTTTTGTTTTTGCTCCAATAAATCTTGCCACTATTGCTCACATGTGTGAGTCTCCAAAATGCTTTTCTCACGACTCCTTGGAAAAATCCTATTTCCACTGACAACGATATCTATCACTGTGATTGTAGCTATATGAAATCAATCTAAATAATAAATTTAATTGACAATGTAAATATATTCACATGATTCCTTGTAAATCAAAATACCTATTTGTCAGGCTCAAATTTGGATTAATTAGTAATTTTATTATTATGGAAAAACAGTGTAAATGCTAGCTCCAACTAAAGCATTGTTTTGATATCACAGATCTAGAGTAAATATCTTTCCTGCAGAACCATTCTTTGAAATTGGAGCTTAGATGAGGAAAACAGGAAAAATATGAATTTTATGGTATACTTAAAAGAATAATTCTAGAGACTAAAATTTATTTTCACTTATTTTATGACAATAAAAGACAGAAGATGCTAGTGACATGACCCATTCCAAAAATGGATATTAGCATCCTTCAATCTGTTGACTATTTTCTGTTTTGAAGCAACTGTTGTTTTCACTAGAACACACTGTACTGAAATTGCTGGAGTCACTAAGGCATCCTTTGACTCATCTCTACTTGTTTTTATACCATTGTCTTTAGATGATAAAATTAAAAAATATCAAAGCTAACAGGGAAAAGAGCTGAAGAGTGTTTCATAAAAAGACAGAAGCCCTGGCTGGTGTGGCTCAGTGTGTTGAGTGCTGGCCTGTGAACCAAAGGGTTGCTGATTCGATTCCCAGTCAGGGCACATGCCTGGGTAGTGGGCTAGGTCCTCAGTATGAGGCACATGAGAGGCAACCTCACATTGCTGTTTCTCTTTCTTTTTTCCTCCTTTCTGTCTTTAAATATAAATAAATAAAATCTTAAAAAAGACACAGAAAAAGTGTGGTAGGTCTGTTCAGCTATACACATTGAGAGCCAATCAAATAGGGAGCAGAGAAGCACAGTGGGAGGAAAAAAATGAATGGACTAGATTCAACTACTTAAGGGTTAAGTGGCTGGAGAAAAATTTCTTAATTTTTCAATTACTATTTTTTTATTCTGTCATACAACCAAGAAATATTTTTCTGTGGTGCCTTCCAGAGGCCAATGTGTTTTAGACATTGAGGAGTTCAATGAACCAGCAGGAGTAGGATGTGGCATAAGGTCAAGCTAGGAGACTGGCTGTTTCTCCTAAATTTTCAATTGCTGGGGTTGTGATGAGAAGTTGTTAGGAAAAGCAGTATGCAATGAGTCTAGAAACACAGGTAGGGTAGGTAGACTGTGGATTACAGGTGGTAGGCCCTTCCCCAGTGCCTACCCCTCTGGCTGTGATCACACTGATCTCTGGCTTCATCTCGCTAGTTACTAGCAAGGCAGACATGGTCTGGGCTCTCAGGCATCTGAAAAGCCCCAAACAGAAATCAGGAAAAGTTAAGTATTAGGACGGCAATGACAGAGGCATGTGATAGGACAGAAGTTTGGGGGAATGCAGGCTTAGGGGAGGTGGTCAGGAAGGTTTTCTCTGAAAAGGCGACATTTGAGCTGAGACTTGAATAACAAGAGAGAGTATCTGCAAAGGCCGTGAGATGGACGTGATGCTCTCTGGAAATAGAATAAAGGAGCCTGGTGACCGCAAATGGAAGGGTTAGGAGTGTAGCGAAGTCATTCAAGTCATAACAGCTAATCCATTAACTTCCAGTTCCTCACGTTCCCCTAAATCCTTGGGATTACAAAAACAACCTAACAGTAATTTATATCATCAAAGCATACTAGTCATTCATTCTTTTAAGAGAGTAATTTATAACTGCAGAGGGTTTTGATAGAATATGAAATTTATGCTTTCAGAAAACATCTGTTCTGAAAAATTGTGTACTGATAGTAACAAGGCTTATGGGAAAATAGAGTTGGTGCAGACCACTAAAAACCTGTGTAACTTTGTAACCAAAACTTTAACAAAAACAGTAACAGTGTCTGAAGGTCAAATAGCTAGGGGCTGCCCCAGGGAATGCTGGCTAAACAGGGTGAAACATGCATCTTTATGATTAGACTTTTAAATATTTCCAATATTTTAATGTGCCTTGTGAACCTCCAAGAAGGGGATAGGCTGTGTATCATTTACCAGAATCATTTGCCTGTGAAACTCTTTATGGAATGTCTTGTGAGACTGGTATTCTAAAACACATCTTGGGAAATCCTAATCCATTTTACAGAACTTGAAAATAAATAGAGTGTCTCCTTCTTCCTTCTCTCCTTCCTTGACCATAAGAGCAAGTATAAACGAGGCTGTAAACTGACATCGTAATTTCAAGATGTTGCCATCTAACTTATTCATAAAACCAACCATGTTTGTGGGGAATTTCATGATATACAAAGCAAGTAGTAGCATCCAATCTCCACTAAAAAGTAGTGTGGACATTATTAAGGGTTTGGTGTGTTGTATAGAGATTTAGGGGGCACTGAAATCACAATACAGAGAATTGGTCAGTTTGTATTCAATATTATAGTGTTTGGGAAATGGTTACTTAAATGTAATTTTCCATTCTGTCAATGGTAAGTTAATATTTGTGCATATGCCAAAATTCCTTTTAACTTACTTTGTTACTTTCAATCTTACGTACAAATGCTTTAACCAGTGGTACCCTCAGTGATGAGAATTTTGGGAGTAACATCACTTTTTGTGCATTTTTCAGTCAGGTTATATATGATACTTGAATCTCAATCTAAGCATGAGATAACCTATTTGAAAAGATCTAATAATGAGCTTATTTTAAATTTAATTAAAAACTATTCATTTTATTTTGTTAGACTCTGCTCTATTGTCATGTCGTCTGAGGAAACACCTAAAACAGAGAATGCAGTGCTAAGAGACCACGTAAGACCTGCAAATATGCACGGTCAAAAGATCCCCCAGAGATTCCGTAGCTTGTCTACATGGTATAATATACATAGTTTCATGTTTATAACCCCGTGTACTAATTCTTCTATTTCCTACATATTGAGAGCCAGTGAGCTATACTAAAGGAAAAAAATCAGCACAGTCTACATGCAGATGTCTGGGTGTTAAAACCATTTGTTGTTAAGGTAACTCTTTCACTTCTAGCAGGGAAACAGAAGGTAGATGGAGAACTCTAGAGCACTAATTTATCTTTAGACTTTTTCCTTTTCATATTGCTATTAAGCTTCTATAAATTTGGTACAAATTAACACATTCATTTGTTGTACTAATACTTCACCTTCACAGATAGGAGCGTCCACAGTTCAGTATATAGGTTAAGTGTTGACACTGTACTATAACCCCTTCTTCTGGGCTCCATAATACTTTGCACATATTTTTATTATAACACTTTTCACAATATGCTAGAATTATGTGACTATATCTTTGCTTCACTAGATGGGATCAGGTCTCCTTTATTTTATACTCCTAGCACCTCAGGTGCTATGTGACAGGTGCTCAATTTCTCTTGTAATTGTCAAAGTGAAAGTCTGTACCCCAGTCTTTGTGAAAGATACATGCTTACCCAATGCATTTGAATGGATTTTGCAGTGTTCATTTTTTTAACTAATAAACTTTATTTTTAACAGCAGTTTTTGGTGCATAGCAAAACTGAGTTTGGTTCACCCCACAGGTGCACAATCTCCCTGCATAACAGTCACACACGTGTTTCAATCAAGAAGCTTACATGGACGCATCATTGTCACCCAAAGTTCAGAGTGTGCACTAGGGGTTCCTCTGGAGGCTGTACATTCCATGGGTTTTGACAGATGCACAATGTTGTGTATCCACCATTGTAGTGCTGTACAGGATAGTTTCCCTGCCCTAAAAATCCTCTGTGGTCTACCTGCTCATTCTTATCTCATCCCAAACCCCTTTGTACTCTGACATTTTGCCCGTTCCAGAATGTAATATAGTAAGAATCATACAGCATGTCACCTTTTCATATTGGCTTCTTTCACTTAATAACATCCACTTAAGTTTCCTTTATGTCTCTTAATGGCTTGATAACTTGTTTCATTTTAGTGCTGAATAATATTCCACTGTCTGAATGTACCACAGTTTATTTACCCAGTCATTTAATGAAGGACATCTTGATTGGTTCCAAGTTTTGGCAACTATAAATAAAGTTGCTACAAACATTTGTGTGCAAGTTTTTTTCCAATTTTTAAATTACAGTGGACGTATGATACTCTATTAGTTTAGAGGTACAATATAGTGATTACACATTTACATGCCGTACAAAGTGATCACTGATAAGACTGGTATCCACGCAGCACCAGACATAGTTATTATAATAGTGTTGACTTTGTTCTCTATGCTGTACTTTACATTCCTGTAACTATTATTATAACTGGCAATTTATACTTCTTAATCCCTTTCTGTGTGAAAAATTTTGCATGGACATTAGTTTTCAAGTATTTGGGTAAATATCAAGGAGCATGATTAGTAGGTCATATGGTAAGAGTGTGTTTAATTTAGTAAGAAACTGTCAAACTGTCTTCCAAGGTGATGCACCATTTTGCACAATCATCAACAGTGTTGCCCACATCCTCACCTGCATTCGGGGCTACCAGCATTCTGGGCTTGGGCCTTTGTAATAGGTGTGAAGTGGAGGCTCACTGTTGCTTTCATTTGCATTTCCCTGATGATATATGATGTGGAACATATGTTCATTTCCTTACTTGCCATCAGTATATCTTCTTTGATGAACTGTCTCTTCAGATCTTTTGCCCATTTTTTAATTGAGTCATCTGTTTTCTTATTGTTGAGTTTTAAGAGTTCTGTGCATATTTTGGATAATGGTACTTTATGAGATGCGTCTTTTGCAAGTATTTTTTTCCCAGTGTGTGGCCTTCTCATTCTCTTGACAGTGTCTCTCAGAGAGCTGAAGTTTTACATTTTAATGTGATCCAGTTTCTCAGTTATTTCTCTGTTGGATCAGGCCTTTAGTTGTATCTACAGTATAATCGCCATATCCAAGGTCATCCAGATTTTCTCCTCAGTTTTTTTCCAGGAGTTTTGTAGTTGTGTGTTTTACATGGAGGCTTATGATCCACTGCTTTTGCTGCATCCCACAAATTTTGATAAGGTGTTTTCTTTCAGTTAAAAATATTTTTAAACTTTTAGAGATTTCTTCTTTGACCTATGTGTTATTTAGAAGTGTGGTATTTCATCTCCACATATCCTGGGATATCCTAGTTATCTTTCTGTTGTCAATTTCCAGTTTAACTCTGTTGTGGTCTGAGAGTAGACTTTGTATACACTATTCTTCTAAATTGGTTAAGGCATGTTTTATGGCTCAGAATGTGATCCATGTTGGTGGGCATTCCAAGTGAGCTTGAGGAAAATGTGTATTCTGCTGTTGTTGGGTGAGGAAATTGTTCTCTGATATTTACTGTGATGGTCTGGTGGAGCTGCTGGAAATAAAACTCACACAGTGTGGGGAACCCCTTGAGGGAGTCCCCCTGTAGGTTTTAACTCTCTGGTTTACAATGTGCTTCCAGAAATTCATCCACCACAGTTCAGGTTTTCCTGTCTTGGACCTGCTTTCCATGGTGGATTCTGTTTGTGCATTCCGCTACCGTAAGTTGTGATTCTTTGGATTTTCTCCTTCGGTCCCTCTAATCTTCAGGGCAGTGTTTTTTGCTGTGATATCGCTTCTCTGACAGATCTAAGAAGAGTTGTTGATTTTTCAGTTTGTTCAGCTTTTTACTTGTTAGGATGGAGTGGCAACTTTTAAGTTCCTTATGCCAGGCTGGATCTTTTTTGTTTGTTTGTTATTGTTTATTTTTTAACAAATGTATCATCTCTGGTTTCAGCTCCTTTTAAATTCCTTGTTGTTGCTGTAGAATAATTGTTGAGGAGATGTGAGTGAATTCATACATATTTCTTAGCATTCACAGCTTTTCCTGAAGTTCATTTCAGTATTTCTCATAATGTTAAGCCTAACCAATAAAATATTGGATGACTTGGGCTTCCTTTATAATAGATATTATCTCTTGTGATAAAGAGAACAGATTTCTGACAAACTTCAAATCTGACCTTTTAAAGCCAAATTTAGAAAAGGCACCAATCATAATTTTGCCACTTCTTTATATTAAAAAGTCTGAAACTCACATTTCTTGCTAATGTCATTGTTTGTCAGAAACTCAAGATATCCAATTTTCTCTAAATCTGCAAGGTAGTTGGATTATCCCTAATAAAGTCAACCCTCTGACAGAGCACCTTCCTTTCCTCCTTAAAATAAGGTCACCTGTTAAGGAAAGGCATGGGTAGGATCCAAGGCTGTCAGGTTTCTGTGGGCACCTCCGGCTCTTGTCTCAGCCAGGAGCAGGAAGTTCTGCATGGAATTAATTCTCTGCATAAAAGTTTTTCAGAAAAGGACTCAGCAAAACCATTTTATAGCCATACCCTGTTGGATACTTAGACATTTCTGTGTGCCTAGGTTCTATGACCACATATCCAAACTTTCTAAAGCAATTTTCTTCTTGTATATTTTTGTCCTTCTCAAATAAAGGTGTTGCATTAAGTATTAATAAAATGATCTAATACTTATCTTTGCACAGTTTAAATGTAAGTGAATTAATAAGTCAGGATAAAATATATTACAGTCTAATTTTTTTTTACTTGGAATACGAGGAATATTGAGCTCATAATTTTTCCTTTCTTTTCCTTCTCTTGCCTTCCACCCTCCCTGCTTCCCTTTCCCCTTCCCTTCTTCATTTCTACCATTTTTTCCATCAATAGTTATTTATTAAATATACATGAAAGGCACCTAAAAAGTGTGGGTCTTGCCATTTTATTTTTTAAATTGGTTTTTGTTTTATAACAAGGAGAAATTGAGGGAGACTTAAAATGCAGAGGTAATGAAGAACTAAGTAAGCAATAGATTCACTCAATAAGCTCTGGCTGCATAGCTCAGTTGGTTAGAGTGTCATCCTGATACGCCCTGCGATGGTTGTGGGTTCCATCCCTGGTCAGGGATGTATGAATTAACCAACAGATGCATAACTAAGTGGAGCAACAAATCAATCTCTCTCTCTCTAAATTGATTAAAAATTTAAAAAATTTCACTCAATAAACCAGGCAAGGATACTATCTCTCTCTCTCTGTGTCTTCCCCCATAGGTGGAATCAGAATTCTTTGGGACTCCAGCACAAATTTTTATGCCCATAAAAATACTCTGGTGCTTCCTGAGGAGACTTGAACCATAGTTCATTCTGAAGGCTCACTTAATCTTCACTGAGTTAAAATCTGTGTTCTGTGATTAGCCCTACCAAACATCTGATCTAATTCTGGCTAGGGTTCCTGTTCTTTAATTTTTTCTTTTCATAGACTCTCCATTTCTAATTGTAATAAAATATGATATGTATTAGCCACCAAAGATTTGCTGCATGATTGGTATTTGCAGGTCTCCCAGGTGATTTCTGACAAGGAACTATAGATGAGACAAGTAACTCAGTAGCATTGCATTTCATGACAACATTGTCAAGTAGAGAATGAGAGCTCCAGGAAGCTGTTCCTAGCTCACTTCAGTAAGTAGGTCTCCAATTCCTGCTCCTTATCTGTTATTTTCCTCAAAAGGACAATGTGCCTTTTAGTTAAGAGCTTTTTCCAGTTTGTTTTTTCAACTTTTATATGCTTGGAGTGGGGGTTGTACCACTGTGTTCTGCACAGTGTCTGTCTGGCGGCCTAGACTCCACTGAAGATCCTTTTACCACCGCTCCTTATTTAGTGTTTTGCTGCTGGCTTTTCCATTCATCCCATATGACTCATGGGTGAGCCATAGCCTGTGCCTTTGGTGGTGTATTCCATTCATTGTATGCAGGTTAGGTAGGATGTTCTAAGATCTCCTTGTCCTTTGAGTCTGAGCCTAAATTTTCCTTGCTTGATGAGCTTTTGGGCCCACGCATTCAAAGACATATGCTGATGCAGCTGCATTGAGGAATTTGGTGATTTCTGTGTTGGCACTTTTTTCTAAGTGTAAAAGTTGGGCCAGGAGAGTAGCTATAGAAACATAGAAATAAAGATGACAATCTGGCCTGGAGCTGTGGGCTCACGCAGAAGAAAAATGTGCTCAAGACTAAAAGTAACTAAAAAGGGACAAAATAATAATGGAAAAAAGGGCTTACCTTGGCAAAATGCAATCTGGCATTTCTGGTGGTAAATCAATGATATCTCATATAGTTAATGGAGGAGATTGCTTTAGAAAGCAATCAAATCCATTAGTGTTGTATGGTAAAATAGGGAAGAAATCTAGGAAGACCCTGTATTAAAGTATAACTCCAAAAGACACCTTTCATGCACAGTTAGGGAACCAGTTTGCTTTTTGTGGGGGCTTGGTAGAAATCCTGGATTGGGTATGAGGTGATATTCATTAGTACCTGGGAAAGTCTGGTCACTGGGCAAGAGAAGAAAGAAAGGGTAGGTCTGTTTGAATTAACTTGCTTCCAGGGTTTTGCTTGGTGAAAGAAGGAGAAAGGTTTCCTTAAGGCCTTAGGGTGGGCAGGGGGTGAGGACAGTGTGGTATTTCCCTCAGCTATGGTCCTCTTGTTGGCTTTAAGGACTGGAGTTTGAACACTTATAGAGAGAGGGGCCATAGTGGAAACTGAAGGGCTGTTTTCCTGAGGGATCTGAGATGTTTCTCTTACTGCACTAGTGGGGGGAGGGCTGTGCATTGAGACTCAAAGGACATCTTTGGTCTTTATTGTAGATTTGGGAAATCCAAGAGATCAGTGCCTTGACCCTGGCAGTTGGAGTATCACAGCCAATATCCACAGGCCTGTGTGATCTGGGAAGCTTGCCTTAAACTGTTTGCCTTTGTTGGTGCATATAAAAATGCTGGGGACAGAAGTCAAGGAATGACAGGGATTGTACAGAATAAAAAGGAATCACAGGCCATCCAGTGATTTTACCATGAGAACACAAACATTTCAGGAATTCACAGTAATCATGGGGCAGGTATTAGGCTTCTTAAAAATTGAGATATGAAACTTAGAACCTCCTTTTTTTAAAGGTTTTAAGGTAACACTTTTGGCCGTCACTTCCCTTGCTCTCTGCCTCCCTCCCACATTTCTTTTTCCCCTTCCTCCCTCCATCCCTTCTTTTTTCTCTCTACCCTTTTATCCTTCTGTACTATTAGCAATAAAGCAGACTCTAGTTATTTTCCCTTTATTACATCTTCAATGTATTTTTTGCTACATTTTTGTGTTATTGAATGGGCCTTGGGGATTGACTAGACACTGCCTGTGAACTCTTAGTGTCAGCTGCATTCTTAAACTGTCCACACTGGTCCTGGGCACATACTGATTTTTTTTTTTTGCGTGTATATTCATTTCCTGCATCAATTCCCTTATTGTTCCTTGTATACTTACCTTCATTGCTCTCAGTTCAAGTGGTTTGGGTGAGGCTGACCATGACCTTAGCTTCTCATATGGCTCAGGATCTGGACATGAGGACCACCGGGCCCTGTATTTTTGTTGGAGCTGTTGGAAAAGAGGTGCTCTCTTTCTTGCTGGGTTTCCTAACTAAGCAGAATGGAGCTGGAGCTGCTGGTGGCTAATTTTGCCAGCCTGAGAATGAAGCCAAGAAGAGGAGAGCAGATCCAAGGGGAACAAAACCAGATTTCTGACTATGCTGTTGAAACTTTGGATTTAGTCATCGCAGGTGCGTTTTCAGGTTTGAGAGTCAAAATGGACTTTTTCTGCCTATGCAGTTTGAACTGGGCTTCTGTTACCTAAAGTGTCCAGAGTCCAGCCAAAAACAGCACCTAAGCCATACCTGCTGGTGCGGTATTAGGAAGCTGATTAGTTGAAAGACATGATGCCATGAAACTCATGCCTCTAAAGTAGGTATCCTAAGAGGAACCTGGGGACTCAAGTGATCTGGGCTTACTAGGGACACGGTTTGGGGGATGACAGGAAGTGCCAATGTACCTCTGATCATCAGAACCCTCCCAAGCGTATATGTAGGCTCCAGACAGGATTTGGGGATTTAACACTTTGAGCTTGGAAGAGGGTCATTTTGGGATGTTTAAGCATGCTGTGCTGGCTGTGCTCGCGGGCATTAACAGGCACTGTGCTAACACACACACTTGCCTAAGCTATACCTAGCTCACCCAGGTTGTCTTCCTGTCCATATGCTGGCTCAGAAGTGGAAGGGGCCAGAACAGTAACTTTCACGATTGGAAAAGGAAAGCCTTTCCACATTTTTCTGCCTTTTCCAAGAGACTTATTTTTAGAAGTGTGAAATTGTCAGGTAGGGGCCATCTTCCCTTCTGTATACCTGCTTCAAGGATACAGGCCAAACTGGAAAGTATTTAGAGAAGAAAAATATAAATATATGCCTTAAAAAGTGGTCCTACATAGAGGAGAGTCCTGAAAATTCATGTGTGTGACTCTTAACTTATTAAAGATAAAGGTAAAACATGATTTCCGGCTATAACCAATTAGAAAAGTTTGGCCTTTTAGAGATTCAAGAAGCAACCCGTGGCCACAGTTGGAGCAAATTAGGTACAAGTGTTACATAAGAAGTCTGGTTTTCTGCCCCCCAGGAACCCCTGCCAAGCATTAGAAATTGGCCCTTGAAACCAGTTTGAATTTTTGACATACTTTAGCCTATGTACTGTGGTCCTGTCAAGGGAACCAATATTGGGACTCAGATTTTCCCACATAGAGGACAATCCTCCTTACATTGTCACATTGTTTCTTCAATAACAGGTCTTTCATTCCCCCTTTAGTGCTTAGGTTCAAGGGACAACATTTTAAAGATGATGCTGTTGCAGATGTGCAAACTCAGTCACTAAACAATGTGGAAGACTGGGTATGTCTCACTGTGGCTCCTATGGAACACTTACGTGTGGCAGGACAAGGTGTTAATTTAAATCGTGTGTATGTACTTAAAGAGTGTGTGTGCACTTACGTCAGCTGCCTAGAATTGGATTACTTATGATACTTGGTTCGTGACACATTCTCTTTTTTTTTAAGATTTTATTTATTTATTTTTCCCACCCCCTCCCACCCACATTCCCCCCCTTTCGTTCATGTCCATGTGTCATAAGTTCTTTAGCTTCTACATTTCCCATACTGTTCTTGCCCTCCCCCTGTCTATTTTCTACCTACTGTCCATGCTACTTATTCTCTATATCTTTTCCCCCTCTCTCCTCCTCCCACTGCCCTGTTGCTAGCCCTCCATGTGATCTCCATTTCTGTGGTTCTGTTCCTGTTCTAGTTGTTTGCTTAGTTTGTTTTTGTTTTAGTTGTGGTTGTTACTAACTGTGAGTTTGATGTCTTTCTTTACTGTTCATATTTTTAATCTTCTTTTTCTTAGATAAGTTCCTTTAACATTTCACATAATAAGGGCTTGGTGATGATGAACTCCTTTAACTTGACCTTATCTGAGAAGCACTTTATCTGCCCTTCCATTCTAAATGAAAGCTTTGCTGGATAGAGCAATCTTGGATGTAGGTCCTTGCCTTTCAGGACTTGGAATACTTCTTTCCAGCCCCTTCCTGCATGCAAGGTCTCTTTCGAGAAATCAGCTGACATTCTAATGGGAACTCCTTTATAGGTAACTGTCCCCTTATCTCTTGCTGCTTCTAGAATTCTTTCCTTCATTTTTACCTTGGCTAATGTAATTATGATGTGCCTTGGCATGTTCCTCCTTGGGTCCAACCTCTTTGGGACTCTCTGAGCTTCCTGGACTTCCTGGAAGTCTATTTCCCTTGCCAGATTGGGGAAGTTCTCCTTTGTTATTTGTTCAAATAACTTTTCCACTTGTTGTTTTTCCTCTTCCCCTTCTGGTTCCCCTATAATTCGGATGTTGGAACATTTAAGGATGTCCTGGAGGTCCCTAAGCTTCTCCTCATTTTTTTGAATTCTTGTTTCTTCATTCTTTTCTGTTTGGTTGTTCCTTTCTTCCTTCTGGTCCACTCCATTGATTTGAGTCCCAGTTTTCTTCCCATCACTATTGGTTCCCTGTGCGTTTTCCTTCATTTCTCTTATTGTAGCCTGCATTTTTTCATCTAATTTATGACCAAAGTCAACCAATTCTGTGAGCATCCTGATCACCAGTGCTTTGAACTGTGCATCTGATAGGTTGGCTATGTCTTGATCACTTAAAAAAATTGGCTCTGGGGATTTTAATTCTGTTTGAGCCATCTTTTTTATTTTTGATTTTCCTTTGGTCTGGTTGCAGGTGTTATGTATGGGTGGCGGAGCCTTAGGTGTTCACCAGGGTAGGGCACCACAGTCGCTGGGTTGTAACTTTGTATGTGGGGGCAGGGACTGAGAGGGAACAATGGCGCCTGCTCCGCTTTCCCTAGGACTTCAGTCCCCTTTGCCGCTTCCCACAAGCAAATTGGGCCCTCCTGGTGCTGGTTCCTGGGCGGGTGGGCTTGTGTACTTTCTTGGACTCTGTGGGTTTCCCCGAGGAGCCTCCTGTGAGGCTGAGAGATTCTCCTGGCCTCAACCCCCACAGGTGTTTTCATTCGGTGCTCTTAGGCTTTGTTTCCCAGCACTGAGGCCCTGGGTTGTGCGGTCTATGTTGCTGCCCATTTTTGTTTAGTTTGTCTGTATGTAAATGTGTGGCTGCGGACAGCTAGCTGCCTTGTGCCCCTCACTGGGTCTGCTCGTTGCCTCCCACCCCCAGGGTCTGCCACCGGTCCGTCAGCTGCCCCTGTCCGTCTGGGGTCAGCCAACTGCCGCCTGCACTCTGTGTGCCCGCATCTGCCAACCAGTGCTTTTTCCTGCCCGGACCCCTCGGCCCCTCTCCGTAGACCTCCGACTCTGCCCCTCCTTACCGGTGTGGATGTATGGTAGTCAGACTTCCGTTCGGTTCATTTCTCTCTGTTCTGGTTGTTTCTTGTTTCTCAATTTTTGTTGTCCTTAGTTTTGGTTGTGCGAGGAGGCACAGTGGACTACCTATGCCTCTGTCTTGGCCAGAAGCCGACACATTCTCATTATTAGTCCACGAATGAACAATTTTTATTCCTTTACTTGGCTTGGGGGGAGGTGGGTTGCACTTGTCCACAACCTCTGAAATTTGGCTCAGTCACGTGACTTGCACTGGCCAAAACATGTGACCAGAAGTGGAGTATCATGTCTGAGCCGAATCATTAAAGGAAGGATCCACATATCCTTCTCACTGCGCCGGTGATTATGAAAATTTTCACAGGCCTGTGTCCTTGTGTGGCTATGATAAACAGAGCCACCCTGTTGACCTGCACTGGACATGGAAAATGGACAGGAGATATACTTAAATTGTGTAAGAGATTTTTAATCTAGACTGTGCCAGTTAATAAGCTATTGTCTCTCAGTGCCAAACCCACCCTTCTTCATCCTGTGATTCTGGGGCTGGGGCTTTGCTAACCATATCCTCCTTGACCAGCTGGCTCCCTGTTATGTTCCACCAGTAGGGGGTTGTGAAGAGACTGGAAGAGGCGATGGGCAAAGGCACTTCTCTTTCCTGGTTTGCTTGTTGTTCACGTTAGTATTGCTTCATCAGTGACCTCACCCTAACAGCACCAGTTATTTCTGTTTTCCAGCTTCTTGGAGCACCTTTAGGACTAGCCGCCTTTATTGTGCTGCCTTCAAGGGTCCAGCACAAGCTGGATAGTGCTGCCTCCTCAAACTCCATGAGGACCCTCTTCTGAGCTTCTAGGTTCTGATAATCCTGACCTTTTCCTTTGGTTCTTCCAGCCCTAAGGGTGGTAGCTTATTCCTGCAGTTAGCATATCTGTGTTACCTTTATGTTCTTTGTTGCTTTTTAATTCCTCAAATACATATTTAACTAATTCCCTATGTTAAATTTTCCCTTTAAAATAATTGGTGTGGTTGCTGTTTTCCTGAATGTATTCTTGCTGATACACAGACTGATATAATTATAATATTTTTAATGATGTAATAGACTCTCATGAACTTGCTACCCAAAGCCAAAGCTAGGTCCTTGGCAATGACATTTATCTAACCAGGTAATATCTAATCTCACCGTATCTCTCCTCCCCATCCTGTCTTCCAGCCTACTCCCACAAATGGTATCAGTGGCCGTGATACTGTGCTCATCACTCCTTTTCTGCACTTTTACTATACTTATACATATGTTTAACCCTAAAATGATAAATTGTAATTATAGTTGTTTTAGCTTTCCAAAGGGGTATTATGTGGTATGTAATCTTTTGGGATTTACTGATTAACTTGTTATTTTGCTAGGATTTACCCATATTACTGTTTATTGCTTTGTTTATTTGTCTTTTACTGCTGTATCATGTGCCATTGGGTAAATAGCCTGAACTATATAATTTGAAGTAAACTAGGAAAAGCAAAATCTAGTTTGATGGGATTTGAGAATGGAGGTTTTATGTTGAAAAGTGGTCCTATGGCCTCCCTGACATAGTTTCTGGGCACACATTCTAGGCTCAAATACTATGGATCACTATAGACCAGATAGTGAGTAGGGAAACGGGGTACATCGTATAAGCATTTATATTTGCTAGATATGCAGTATTCAGTTTTAGGGGCCTTTTGGCTAAAATATGAAATGATTTTTTGTGCCTTTATATGGTGTAACTTTTTAATTTAATTCATAACTAATCCCAGGGTGGAAAGAGAGTCAACATAGAAGCAAGATTACATGGACTGGATAATCAGGTGCCTGACTTTTTAAGGTTGTCTCTATGCATTAATTTATTATTTTATTTTATTTTATTTTTTATTTTATTTTTCAAGTACAGTTGTCTGCCTTTCCCCCCTATAACTCCCTTCCACCTCCCTATCAGCTATCCCCACCTCCCTCCTATGATTCCACCTTCCCTTGGTTTGGTCCATGTGTCCTTTATAGTTGTTCCTGAAAACCCTTCACCCTTTCCCTCCATTATCCCCTCTCACCTCCCCTCTGGTTATTGTGCATTGGTTTTTAATTTCAGTGTCTCTGGTTATATTTTGCTTGCTTTTATTTTTGTTTGTTTGTTTTAAGGTTCCATTTATTTACTTTTAGAGAGATGGAAGGGAGGGAGAAAGAGGGAGAGAAACATCGATGGGTGAGAGACATGCCCCCAAATGGAGACCTGGCCTGCAACCCAGGCATGTGCCCCGATTGGGAATCGAACTGGTAACTTCTGTTCACAGGCCAGTGCTCTATCTCCTGAGTCACATCAGCCAGGGCAATCAATGTCATTCTTAAAGAAAAGCTATTTTCAGAGAAGTGTGATGGCAAGCATTTACTATGGGCTAGAAGTGGGTGGAGATAAAAAGGGCTGATAAACTGTAAAGTTCTGTAATATACTGTTAATTATAATGAACAGCAATTAAAAACAATTAATAAAACAATTGACATGTGGTCATTCTCAGAACAATTGTGAGGGCTTCAGTTTGTCCAAAGGCATTTGTGTGGCAGAGATTCCTTGCCAGGAACCAGCCCGTGGATTACAGTGTTTTACTTAGTAAATATTGGATAATGAAAATCATAGAAGCTACTTTATTCAACAGCCTCTGGGAACTTGAGCCTGCTAAATGACTTATATGTACCATTTCACTTAACCATACAAGAAGGCAGATATGATCATTGTCTCCATTTTTATAGATAAGGAAATAAAAATCTAGAGAGTGAGCCACGTGTTCAAAGTCACAGAGTTATTCGATGGTGAAGCTGGAATTTAAACCTGGGTCTGTCTAGCTCTGCAACCTGAGTTCCTAATCTTACCTTCAGCCCAATATAGCCTCTCTTTTTGTGTCATATTTGATCTTTCTGTATGCAGTCATTTTGACTTCAAATTGTCTTTCTTAACTGCTGGAGAGGCAGGGAGTAGAGCTTTTATAGACAGGACCACAAACAACAAAGCTGCCTGAATTTCAACTTCATTTCAGTATTCAGTTATTTATTCATTCACAGAATTGTCCATTAATCATTTATCATATGCCAGAGACAGTGTAGCTACAAAGATAAGGAAGATGGTATCTGCCCTTAAAGAACAAATAGTGAAGTCATACATTTTCTTACTCTTAGGATACCTTTCCTCATTTGACCATGTGCTTAATGTTGCTTTATTTTGAGTTAATGGGGAGACACTGAAGAGTTTTATAAAGAGAAATAAAACAGTCAATGTTGTATTTCTAATTCTCTAGAGATAACTTGTCTAGCAGTTGTCTGGAGGACAGAGTTTGGAAAAGTAAAAAACTGAAGGCAAGAGATCACTAAAGAGTTACTGAAATTAAAGGGGTGTAATAAAAGGTGATGTGGGTTGTATTAGGATGGAGCCAAAAAGGCAGAGTTCATCAATATTTTTAGGGGGTAGTGGAGAGAGTGTGGTCAAGAATGGCTGTCTGGTTCCTGACTTGGATAAATGGATAAACAGTAGCATCAACTGCTCAGGCAGAGAATATAGAGCAAAAGGGCAGACTATAGGGTGAGAGAGAAGTTAATGAGCTGAGTTTGGTGTATGTTGAATTTGAGGTGCCTACAGCCCATCCAGATGAATGTGTACAATAGGCAATTGGTTATATTCTCTGATATATCTCCATATTATACCTATCTATATGTTAGGTAGATACATTATATAAATCTAAATATATCTGTATCTACCTAATATTATATATATCTATATACCTACCTATATATATTATAGGTATAAATATATATTAAATATGTAGGTATAAATACATGGACATATATATTTATATGTATATTATATATTAGGTCTTTTATATATATATAAGGTATATATAATTATATCTTCTCTGGATAAGAAAATTTGGAACTCATCATCAGAACTTTAACAGCATTTGAAGAAGATGTGATTGCAAAAGACAGCATGTGTGAAATAATGGAAAAAAAATATGTATATTGGTCTCTGCTCCCAGTTCTTGGCACAAAGCTCCTAAAACCCTTGTAAATTCCTAAGTGATAAGAACACTAGAAGCACATTTTTTCCCTAATGAGCTGACTCTGGGTGGGTTTCTGATGGCTCCTGGATGGGGGTGGTCATTGTAATCAGAAACCTAGAATTTTCAGCCTTACCTCTCATCCTCTAGGAAAGGGGGAGGGACTAAAAAATGGTGTTAATAATTGATCATGTCTATGTGATGAAGTCTTCATAAATATTCCAACAGTATGGAGTTCAGAGAGCTCCCAGGTTGGTACACACATCTGCATACAGGGTGGGTGGCACATCCCAACCCTATGGTGACAGAAACTCCTGCATGGGGACCCTCCGAGAACTTGCCCTGCATATTTCTTCATCTGGATGTTCATCTGTATCCTTTGTTGTGTTGTTTAATAAACTGGTAAATATAAGTAAGTGTTTCACTAAGCTGCGTGAGCTGTTCTACCAAATAATGGAATCCAAGGGGGTGGGGACAGTCATGGGAATCTGAGACTTGTAGTGTAGTAAGAAGTTATGGGTAGCCTGGGAACTTACTACTTGAAATTGACATCTGAATTGGGGGGAAGTCTCATAGGACTGAGTCATTAACCTGGGGGATCTGACACTGTGTCTCCAGGTGGATAGCTCAGAACTGAGTTATACTTACTATAGGACACTCAGCTGGTGTGACAGAGTTGTGTGGTATTGGGAGAAAACCCCATACATCTGGTATGAATGTTATAGTTATGTCGAGGAGAAATACAGGAGGAAAGACTGATGTTTTTCCTATAGCATGTGTAAAATGAGAAGTCCAGAAGTCCAAGGAAGAATCTTTGGGGAGAATCAAGATTGAAGGGTGAATTCCTCAGCAGTGGTTCAATAACTAATTCTTTAAGTGTATCTAGCCAAAAGTTTATCTTGTCTTCTAAATTAGATGTTTTCTTCATTTCTAGCATTTATGATTGACTTAAAAAATCCCATCAACCTATTTTTGTTCCATAATCTTCTAGTTTTTTAGTTGAAGGATTTCCCATCTTTTATCAGTTTGAGGATATTAAAATGCTTGTTAAAAAAAATCTCCATGTGCTTTACTGTCTCCACTTTGGGGGAAATCAGTACTCCTTTTTGTAAGTTTGTGGAATTTTACTTAATTGGTTAACTTTCTTTATCAGGTTTTGGATTTTGAATTTCAAGCTCATCTTAAATGAGAGATAATTTTTCTTCTTTTCTGACACAGCTCTTGCACTTGGTGATTTGGCAGTTGCTTCCCTTTGAATTCTCTGAGTTCCCAGTTTAAAACATTGTGTTAATATTGGCTTGGGGATACTGTACATTCAGTCCTGGAAGCCTTTGTTCTTTCTCGTGATCCAGGCCTCACAGATAAGAGTAACCTTGCCCCAGCTCATATTTTCAGCACTGGGCCTGAACGCAGGCTCTGACGTGTAGGGAGAGCTTTTGTCTCTACTGCCCTGTAGCAGTTGACTTCCAGACACTGACACTTGTTTTTGTTTTTATGCTTAGTCTGCTTAGAACTGCCACCTGTTTACATTATCATGGATTTCTTTTCTATATCTGAACCACAGAGATATTGATATTTAAAAAATATACCTGTGTATTTTAAAGACACTTAAAACTTTTAAGCTTTTATTGTTAAGTGTTTGGAGTGAAAGAGCAATGGGGATTTCCAAGGGAACTCATTCTATCAACTTGAAATACTTTTGTTTCCAGGGTACAACAGGAGAGACTTGAACATAAATAAGTATATCTACGCTGACTTTCTGACCAATGAAAGGCAGGTATGTAAGAGCATAGACATATTTGCTTCCCAGATGTGGAGATAAAGTAATTTTAATAGAAAATAATATAGACATTTTGTATATGTGTTTGTTCTCTATCCAGTATTCTAAAAACTTGGTTGATAAACATAGTCTTTTAAAAGAACTATTCCGAGTAGTGGTGTCCAAAAAATCTTGCATTTATTTAACACTTTTATTGTCCTACTTCTCAAAGAGCGACTGTTTTGGGAAAACCGAGGCAGCACAACAGCAATGGTGATGTTGTTGATACAGTGGTGGGGGCGGGCAGGATCGGAGAGAAAGCAGAGGACAGAGGATGGATCATGGTTATAAAACCATGCTTTTCTTATCTGCAGTGATTTTTTTCTTTTGGCATGATTTTCTCCCAACAGAATAATTATTTTGATACTTTTATTTCCTATATCAAAATGTGTTTCTTCCGAACTTAAAAAATATCTTTCTCTGCACTCCACTTTTTGGTATTGTGATACCCTAATCAAAATGCAATCTTAGAGAGGCATTCTAGTCCCCTTGACAATAATGGAATGGCTTTGCTATGCAGCTTAAAACAGTAGTGTTCTTTTTGTCGATGCTAAATTACATTTTAGTCCTATTCTTAATATCTCTTGCTAATAGGAGTCAGTTTTTTTTAATGTCAAAGTTCATGTATTCACATTCACCTTTTATTTTATAAAGTTTATTGAAGTATAGCATACCTATGAAACAGTGCATAAATCCTAAATTTGATAATTTTCATGAGATGAATACAACTGTAAACTACCACTAAGATCACAAAATAGAAAATTACCAACACCTCAGAGATTTTCTTTTGTGCTCTCAGTTACTACTCCCTTTCCCAATGTGTGAGTAATATTTTGACTTGTGTGACCATCTATATGTTCTACCTGTTTTGAATTTTATATAAAAGGAGTCATAAAGTATGAACTCCCTTTTGTCTGGCTTCTTTCACTCAGCATTATGTTTGTAAAACTCTTCTAAGTTATTGTTGTGGCAGTAATTTATTTGTTTTCATTGCTGCTTAATATTCTATTGTATGATATAACATAATTAACTTGTCTGATTTGTTTATTTATTATGAACATTTGGGTAGTTTCCAATTTTCAGCCATAACAAATAGTGCTGCTATAAACATTCATGTATGTTCATATAAGGCATTCTTACATGTTTTTTGTTTATATATAATATATAAATAGCTGCCACCTATAATATTACATATTATATGTAATATATATATTATATATATATGGAATTGCTAAGTCCTAGGGAATGCTTATGTTTAGTTGTTGTAGATATATCACTGAATGGTTTTCTGAAATGGTGGTACCAGTTTTCCACCATTAATGTATGAGTTTCAGTTGCTTCCCATTCTTGCCAATGCTTGGTATTGTTAGTCATTTAATATTAGTCATTTCTATAATGAAATCTTATTATGCTTTTACTTTACATGGCCCTGAAAACTAATGAAGTTAAAAATTTTTGTGTTAATTGTCTATTTGCAGAACCCCTTCTTGTGCAGTGTCCACTATCCTTGTCAGTAGTTTTTTCTTATTGATTCGTAGGAGTTCTTTTGAATTTAGCATATGAATTACTTGACAGACATATATTGTAAATTTCTCTTCCCTCTTTGTTGTATGAGTTTCTATTGTCATAGCAGTATGTTTGGATATATAGAATTTCACTATTTTAATATAATTTAATCTATTGTTTTTACCTTATATTTAGTGCTTTTTTGTCCTATTTTAAAAATCTTTGCTTACCATAAGGTCATAAGAATATTTTCTTTATTCATCTTCTAGAAGTTTTATTGCTTGATGTTCTACATTTAGATCTACATTCTTTCTAGAATTGATATTTGTCAATGGATATATATGAGGTTAAAATTTGTTTAATTTTTTTCTTCAGGTATATATTTAACAGAGCACCATTTATTGAAAAAGCATTTCTTTTTCCTATACCACAATGTATCTTTAATCATAAAGAATGGATCTCTTTCAAGACCCCCTTCTGTTCTGTTGGTATATTTATGTTCCAAATACAGTAACTTAATCACTGGAGTTTTACATCTAGAGTCTCGATGATGGTGTACTAAGTTCTCCAGCTCTATATTTTTTACTATGACAGATGGAGAGGGAAAGAGAGAGAGAGGCAGAGAGAGAGAGAGGGAGGGAGAGAGAGACATTGATTTGTTGTTCCACTTATTTATGCATTTATCGGTTGCTTCTTGTAGGTGCCCTGACTGGGGATCAAACCCTCGACCTTTGTGTGTCAGGATGATATTTCAACCGACTGAACTCTCTGGCCAGGGCCTTTGCTACTCTTGAAGAAAGGACTTTACTTGGTCCTTTGAATTTTTATACAAAGTTTTAGAATCAGCTTGTTTCTTGTCTCCTTAAAATCTTCTGGGATTTTGATTGAGGTTGCATTTTAATATTTGTTTCAGTATTGGAAAAACTGACATTTTAACAATATTGAGGCTTCAAATGTGACAACATGTTTTTTATCTTTGTGATGCAGATCTTTAAAAATATCTTCATATTTTGCATGTTTAAGTCTTGAATATCTGTTAATGGATTTATACTTAGGTATTAAATGCTTTAGGAAATGGTGTCTTAAAAATTTATTTTATAATAGCTTCTTGTTACCATATAGAGGTACATTTATTCTTGCATATTAATCTTATACAGATTCCTTCCTAATTTTCTCATTAATTCTAACAGATGTCTGAACATTTTTTGACTTTTCTTTTTTTTTTTTTTTCATTTTTTGACTTTTCTACATACAGCTATGTCATCCAGGAATAATAGCAATTTTTCTTTCTTTTTCAATATTTATAACATATATATTATGTTTAAAATTTAAATATGTGAATATGTTTATATGTGTACATATATATATATACACACACACACACACACACAAATGTATTCTAATTTTTTAGTTACAATCTTTGCAATGTGAGCAGAAGTGGTGATGGAAAGTATCCTTGTGTTATTTCTGATCTCCAGAGTGGGGATCAAGAAAACTTTCAAATTTCAACATAATGTTTCCAATTAGTTGTTTGTAAATATTCTTTATTGGATTGAAATTTCCATTTATTCTAGTGTGCCAAGATTTTTTAAAAAATCAAAATGGGTGTTGAATTTTATCAAATACTTTTTATTATATATATTTATGATTGTATGATTTTTCTCCTTTACTTTGTTATGGTAGTAAATAAACTAATTAAATTTGAATTATTAAACCAACCCTGTATTCCTCAAATTAATTCAAATTGGTTATGTTTTTACTTTCTTTAGATACTACTGTGTTTGACTTTCTAAAATTTTCTTTATGATTTTAATGTTTAATTCATGAGAGAAATAGGCTTATAAATTTCTGGAATTGCAAGAAGTTTCTTGAATTTCCTGAAGATTTTAGTGTAGCTATTATTCTGGCTTTATAAAATGAGATGAGAAGTGCTTCCTCTTTCCCACCTCTGACAGAATTCATGTAATATTGATATCATATCTGTTTTGTTTGTGGAGAACTTCACTAGTAAATCCATCTGGATCTGGAGTTGTTTTGCAGTGGTTTGGTTTTTGATTACAGATTCTATTTCTTTTCTAGTATAGTAACATTTTAATTTTCAGTTCCTTCTTCTGTTAGTTTTTATTAGTTTTATTATTTAAGAATTTATTGTATATTAATTTTCAGATTTATTGGCAAAATTGTTTATAATATCATCTAATTTTCTTTAAAAATTTTTTTTATTGTTCAACTACAGTTGTCCCCATTTCCCCCCCATTGCTTTCAATGTCCATATTGTCTGTAGTGATGTCCCTTTTCATACCCCTGATATGTGTCATTTGTACCTTCCCCATTTTTTCTTGCTCTCTCTTGGTGGGAGTTTATAACTTGATTAAGTTTTTTAAGAATCAAATGTTGACTTTGTTGATTTTCTATACTGTACAGATTTTCTTCTTTATGTGTACTCTTTATGATTTTTCCTTCTACTTTTATGTCAATTTAATTTGTTGTTGCCATTCTAACTTATTTGATATACATTCTTTTACTCTTCTTTTAATTGGTTATCCTAGAGATTACAACATACATCCATGACTTACGAGATCCAAATAAAAATAAGTTAGGACTTTGTCACTTCTCAAGTGAGACTAGAATGTTGGAACACTTTAACTTTTGTTAATCCTCCTCACTAAGTGCTAGCTTTTGTGCTATTGATGTCATGTATTTTGTCTACACATATACTTTGACCCTCCAAAGATGGTTGTCGTTGTTGTTTCAGACAGTGAATGTTCACTTTCATTTACGTTTTCCTTAGCTCTTCCACACTGCTTACATTTTCAAGGGGTTGTTTGGGATTATTTTTCTTCTGCCTAAAGAACTCTCTTTAGTATTTCTTTTATTATGGAATTTGTAAGGACAAAATTTCTCAGTTTTTGCTTATCTGGGATGTTCTCTATTTAAGTTCTCTTTTTATTTTTATTTTATGCAGTTTTTGAACATGAGAGATATGATATGGGGATGCTTCATTTTTTTATTTTTTATTTTCTCAAAACTTTTGTTTTTCAAATAAGGTTATACTAACAAGAAAGTAGTAATAATAGTATACTATTATATCCTATACTAATGTTATATACTATTATATATTTGGGTTCATATATATACTGATATGTAGAATTTATTTATAAAAATTGTGTATTTATTCTTACATAGTTAAACATCAGTCACCTTCAAAATACTCTCCACTTGATACAATATACCTATCAAGACATTATTTTCCACTGCTCAAGAGTTTTTGAACTGGTCAATTTTGATGCCTTTTAGTGCTTCTGACATTTTTTGTTTCATCTCTTCCTCATCGGCAAAATGTTTCCCTTTGAGGATGTTTTGCATCAGGGAAACAAAAAAAATAGGTCAATTGGGGTGAGATGGGGTGAATAGGGAGGGTGGGGCATGGGGGTCATGCTGTTTTTGGTCAAAAACTGCTCAACACTCAGCTCGGTGTGGGCAGGTGTGCTAGTAAACCACTCATCATGAAACGGGCAAACACATTGAAAGAGTCTTAAAAAATTCACTGAAGCTGAAGACAGCCTCTCATAACAATGCCAGCTGGTACACTGATACAGATGGGTTCCTAGAGCACTCTTCTAGTGGGGGGAAGTCTGTATTACCAGGGACCCACCCTCCAGAAGATTATATATATATAATTCTTTGAGATAGTTTCAGAGTAAATAGAAAATATGCTTCTCTTTACCACATACCTCACTGCTCAAAACTAGGTACTATATTTTTATCTTTAATGGTTATTTTCTCTGGATATATAAAATTCTAGATTGGATTAAAAAAAGAAAGTTTCAGCAGTTATTCTATTGTCTCTGGTTTCCATCGTTTCTGTCAAATTCAGCTGTCAATTTGGTAGCACATTTGAAACTAATATATTTTGTTCCTCCAGCTGATTTTAAAGATTTTTTTCCTTTATCGTGATTTTTTTTCAGGAGTTTTGTTTATAATGTGCTTAGATGTGTGTGTTAGTTTTTTTTTTGCTTGTTTAATCTATTTGGAATTCTTAGACCTTTGTGAATTTGTAGACTGATGTTTTTCATAAGTCTTACAACTGTATCAACCATATTTCTTCAAATGTTGCTTTGGCTGGATGTTCTCACCCTTTCATCCCAGAACTTCAACTATATGAATGTTAGACTTTTTCTTCATATCCCTGTCTCTTATATTCTTTTTGTATCACTTTTTTTCCTGTTCTCAAGACTGGATATTTTACAATAATTTACCTTTTTGTTCATGAATTCTCCATATCCAGTTTGTTGTTGAAACCATGATCACATTTTATTTTACTTTTCAGTTCTACAATTCATAATTATTTTTATAGATTTTAGTTCTCAAATGAAATTCTCCATCTCGTCTATTTTCTTAAACATCATTTATACCTAATTTAAAGTTGGTGTGCTGTAACTGGGTTATCTGGTGGTTTGTTGCTATTGTTAACTGTTTACCTGGTCTTATGGTCCTATATATATATATTATATATATGTTTAATACTTTTAAACTGAATGATGATATTATATATGAACAATTGGAGTGGTTCTGGATGATGTTTTCTTCCTCCAGAGATGATTCATTTTATCCTTTGTTGGTCAGCTAGAAAAAGGGGTAGACTTCTTAATTTAATCAGGAATTGAGGAGATTCTAGCCTCTATTTTTGACTTTTAAGTCTCAGTTTTAGGTTTGCCCCATCTCAGATGATAGAACTCAAAAGCTGAAAAGTTAGAGCTTGGGATATTTACCTGAGCTGTCCTACTAGGCAGATCCTGAAACTCAATTTTTGTTTCGTTGACACTATTGTTACTGGGGGATATATGTCCTTCAGTGGTGTCATAGGAAGCAAATTTCAGGGGCATGTACATAGGAGGAGTTTTAAGTGATGGTGGCAAGATTTATTTAAGCACAAAGCGATAGTACTCTCTCAGAGAGGCAGAGGGTGGGCATGCTAGAGGGTAGCGGCTTCCCTGAGGTCCTTGCTAAGCTTCCATGTATTTCCTTGGCTTCAGGGAAGGACAGGTTTTCTTTTGAACCATCCAGTATCTTTCCTGGATTTTCTGGGGCTTTGCTGGTGCCTTCCTCCTATCCAATTTCTTTTCTTCCAAATTTTCACAGGCCAGTTCTCCTTCCCTTCTTTTTTAAAAGTTGTTTTATTGATTGATTGATTGATTGATTGATTGACTTGAGAGAGAGATCGAGGAAGGGGGAAGAGAGAGACATCAATTTGTTGTTTCACTTATTTATGTATTTATTGGTTTATTCTTTTATTTTTAATCATCACCTGAGAATATGTTCTTATTGATTTTAGAGATAGAGAAATGGGGAGAGAAAGGGAGAGGAGAGAGAGAGGGGGAGAGAGAGAATGAATCAATATTGATCCATTGCTTCTTACACATGCATGACTGGAGACTGAACCTGCAACCTAGGTATGTGCCCTGACTGGGGATTGAACTCTCAACTTTGGCATATATGGATGATGCTCTAACCAATTGAGCTACCCAGCCAGGGCCTCCCTCTCTTTGTTATAGCTGTTATTTTGGCTCCTACTGCACCTGCCTCATAGTTCCACTTTGTCATTTGGTTTCTATGGCACATGTGCTTAGTAATAGGAATTCCCCCTGCACCATTTTCTCCATCCACCCTTTAGTCAGGGGTAACATGCTGGTCAGTCCTCCTCCCTTCCCAGGGCTGTAAGGCTATCTTTCCTGCCTGGCCCACCAGGCAGGATGTCTCATTACTATCCATATAGCTAACTCATACTCTAACACTGTGAGGTTGTGGAAAACTCCACTGCGGTTTGCTTTAGTTTTTTTCTGTTTCTTAGCTACTTTTCCTTGTGCAGTTTAAGAACTGTCATATGCTATGAGGGGAACACTTATGTGAGTTTATACCTACTTCTCTCTGCTCTTCTTTCTCAGTGATCCCAGTTCCTCAGACCCCTCTGGAGGCCTTAGTAGGCCCAAAGTGCATTTTTTTCTTAGCTCTATGAAAAAAGCTTCATAGGTGTGTTTGCCTGTTGAAATTTGTATTCTGCAAAACTTTTTAGCCACTGCCTTTAGTCTCTTCCTTCTTGTTTAAGACTCAGTAAATAACCCAAGGGGAAAAGCTATATACAGAACATTGAGCTCAGCTCAAAAAGTTTCTCTTCTTTCTGAGAACTTGGCCTCTCAATTCCTGGATGCCCCCAAAACTCTTCATGCCTACATATTTTAAAATGTATTTTATACAGCTTTTCTTGTTCCTTTTTGCTGGAAGTATTATATGAAAGTTATTCCATTTTTGTTGTAAGTAGAATATCTGCATTTACCTTTAATATGTTAATTCTTTTGAAAACAAGTTTTTAAAAAATTACTAAGTACATGAGGTTTTATTAATTTATTATCACTTTATGAAAGGCGATTTTAAAAATTTATTAATTGAAACACTTTTTCCTCACAAATGATCCTGTCTCTTCCTACAATGTACACACTCTAATAAACACCTAGTTTTTCCATTTACCAAAATGGACAAATACAAGCTGTTTGCAACAGGAGATTTAGCTTTAAGCTTTTGCTTGATTGAGGTTTTTATGTTGAATATTGTTCTCTGTCCATAAGTCAGACACTCAAGAGCACACCTTCCACCTCAGCAAGTGCCCCGGAAAAGCAGCCTGTCAGGAACACTAATGATGAGTGGCAACTCTAGGGAAAGAAGAGAGGTTTCTGAAAGGGCTGGTGCCTTTGCAGGGTATGTCCAGTTGGCAGCTGCTTCAAGAATGTATTATCTTAGCCTTAAGTTAAAGATAGGCTTAGCCACCAAATAAAAGGTTTTATATTTTGTTTTTTTTTTGTCATCTCAAGTAAATAATGAGTAGCCAAGGTAACTGATAAGCTATCATTTCAAGATCTCTTTCAATTCAGTGTCTACATTATTATTAAAAAGAAAGTTAATATGGTCTTATGCAGAATTAGACAATAGTATATAATTTCTAAGATGAATATAATTAAATGTTTTTCTTGAAAATTTCCATGTTCTTTTCTCTGCTTCTGTCTTCAGCTGAAATGGATTCTGTTTTCCTCTGTGAGTTTGACTATGGGAGCTGGCTCAGATTTCACCTTCTTGAGGAACTGTTCTTTGTTTCCATACCCCGTCTCACTGTGCCCTTACTCCTGCTTGTTAGTGCTTGCATGCATTAAATACTGCATAAATGCTCTACCTGAATTATCACCTTTAATAGTGAAAAATACAGTGAGAGAGGTTTCCATTTTAGAAGGATGGAGAATAAATTTCAGAGATGTTAAGAAATTTACTCAGTCATGCCATTAGTGAATGATGTTGCCTTTTTTAAACTTTTACATTTCCAATTTGTACTATATATTGATATTAAATCCTATTTTTTGTTAGTGCTCATCTGTAATTTTTAAATAGTCTTTACATAGTCCTTTATTCTTCCCTCATTGTGTCTAGTAGAAGACTCTATACAGGAAATGCTTAATAATGTTCCCTGAAATAACTCTTCAGAGCATAAGGAATCATCATGGTGCTAGAAAGATCATCAAGAGATCAGCTCTGGTTTACATCCTGATGAATAGAGATATCAAGACATTTTGTCATACAGAAAACACTAGAAAGGTACAATTTTATAACATGATTCAACCCTGGATGTTTGTGGGGAAAATCAAATTGAACATATCCTTGACAATCATGAAGAATACTTTTTTATAGTTTTCTAAATTTATAAGTTCCTTCAGTTAGAAGTCACATTTTCTCTTTATTTTTATTATGAAGAATAATTGTTTTCCTTTTGGGGATGAATTGAAGATGGCAAAAATAAGTTAAGATATGGCTGCCTGCCAGATTCCCTTACTAAAAAGTGGCATGTACTCTAACCAAGTGTCCAGTTCAGATTTCCTCCCCCCAATTCAGAAATTATTATAGCCTTAGATCTTGACAATTGATTTTAAATAGTGAAGAGACGCACATGTCAGCTCCTGAGGGGAACAGAATACTCCTGTCTGCCATCATTATATTTTCATGGAGGTATATTATTTATTGAAATAAGACCCCTTTGTTTTTGAAAAAATGTCTTATATCTAAAAATTTTAAAATAAAACATCACATTTATGTAGTAAATAAATAACTATAAATAATTGAAGTTAGGAAATATTTTATTCATTATTACAAAATTTCATAATTTGATTTAGGGTTATTTCAGAGAAAAAGTTATTATTAAAAAGTGACATGTTTTCTAATTAAATTTTTGTTCCTTCTGGAATTGTTTGTTCTTTAACTGTTTTAATTTATCAAGATGCCACTGAACTTTGATATGGTCCTCAATTGCTTTAACACTCATACCCATTATTCCACCCAGGTCATTGTTATTTTTAAATTCAAATGGCTTAGATTTCAGCCAGTTTATTTATTCTTGTCAAAATGAATCTCTGCTATAAGCATCCATGGAGTCCAACCTTGTCAAATGTAAACTCTGAGCAGCTTTTGGATATTGGGCAGAATCAGAAAAGACATGGGGTGATGTTGCCATTCTGTTCTCTCTGTAGCAAACATTGTTCGTGAATGACAATACTCTAATCTGCTAGGCCTGGATAGAATTTCACAATTTTCTCGATATGCCACTCTGGACTATCACAAACAATTGATAGATTTTGACAAATCAGATAAGTCTCTATGCCAACTTAGGTCTTCTGTTTTAGTTGTGGGAATTGTATATTATGCTAATGAAACTACAAAATACTGCCAACAACAACATTTATTATAGCTGGCATTTTTTTAGGTATGAGAATTTTTTTTAATCTTTTTTTATTGATTATGCTATTACAGTTGTCCCATTTTCCCTCTCGACTCCCCTCCACCTTGCCCACCCCCTCCCACCCACATTCCCCCCTTTAGTTCATGTCCATGTGTCATAAGTTCTTTAGCTTCTACATTTCCCATACTATTCTTGCCCTCCCCCTATTTTCTACCTACCATCTATGCTACTTATTCTCTGTACCTTTTACCCCCTCTCTCCTCCTCCCACTCCCGTTGCTAACCCTCCATGTGATCTCCATTTCTGTGGTTCTGTTCCTGTTCTATTTGTTTGCTTAGTTTGTTTTTGTTTTAGGTATGGTTGTTACTAACTGTGAGTTTGATGTCTTTCTTTACTGTTCATATTTTTTATCTCTTTTTCTTAGATAAGTTCCTTTAACATTTCACATAATAAGGGCTTGGTGATGATGAACTCCTTTAACTTGGCCTTGTCTGAGAAGCACTTTATCTGCCCTTCCATTCTAAATGAAAGCTTTGCTGGATAGAGCAATGTGGGATGTAGGCCCTTGCCTTTCAGGATTTGGAATACTTCTTTCCAGCCCCTTCCTGCCTGCAAGGTCTCTTTTGAGAAATCAGCTGACATTCTGATGGGAACTCCTTTGTAGGTAACTCTCCCCTTATCTCTTGCTGCTTCTAGGATTCTCTCCTTCATTTTTACCTTGGCTAATGTAATTACAATGTGCCTTGGCGTGTTCCTCCTTGGGTCCAACCTCTTTGGGACTCTCTGAGCTTCCTGGACTTCCTGGAAGTCTATTTCCCTTGCCAGATTGGGGAAGTTCTCCTTTGTTATTTGTTCAAATAACTTTTCCACTTGTTGTTTTTCCTCTTCCCCTTCTGGTTCCCCTATAATTCGGATGTTAAAACATTCAAGGAGCTCTTCTGTGAGGCTGAGAGAATCTCCTGGCCTCAACCCCCACAGGTGTTTTCATTTGGTGCTCTTAGGCTTTCTTTCCCAGCGCTGGGGCCCTAGGTTGGGCAGTCTGTGTCACTGCCCGTTTTCCCTTAGTTTGTCTGCACGCGAATTTGTGGCTGTGGACAGCCAGCTGCCTTGCACCCCTCACTGGGTCTGCTCGTTGCCTCCCACCCCCAGGGTCTGTCACTGGTCTGTCAGCTGCCCCTGCGCTTCTGGGGTCCGCCGACTGCCGCCTGCATCCTGTGCACCCGCGTCTGCCAGTCGTTGCTTTTTCCTGCTGGGACCCCTTGACCCCTCTCCGTAGGCCTCCAACTCCACCCCCTCCTTACTGGTCTGGATGTATGGTAGTCAGACTTCCATTTGGTTCATTTTTCTCTGTTCTGATTGTTTTTTTGTTTCTCAATTTTTGTTGTCCTTAGTCTTGGTTGAGCGAGGAGGCACAGTGTGACCACCTATGCCTCCATCTTGGCCGGAAGTCTGGTATGAGAATGTTTTATTCCTCATACTCCCAGGAAAAAACTGATATGATAACCAGTAAACACCTGAACTGGTTTTAATCCTATCTAATTGATCAATGACAGTTTTCTTTTGTGAACTTATCTCTGAAAGCCAACCAATCAGTGACCTCGTGCTTTGAAAGTCAGCCAGTCAGCAGTAGACTGACTCCGATGACCTTGCATCTAAGACCAACATCAAGAAACTTCTGTATCTGTACCAAACATAACTGTGTTTCTTTATTTAACATAAGTCATGTGACCCAAGATAGTGGGGGAATAAGTGGAAGATACACTAACTTCCTCCAAGGACCAAACTGGAAATACAACTAAATTATAGAGAAATCATTCAGAATAACCAACTGAACCCTAGCTGGAGAGAAGTCTTATAACTACTGTTGCGATTTTCAAACCTCGCTTAAAATACCCAGCTTTCTGACTAACTGTAGCGATTTTTAAACCTCGCTTAAAACCTGGCTGTCTGCGGACACGCAAAAACCCACTATAGAAATAATCATGCACAGAAACAATTTTCTTTAGGAAAACAAAGACAGAGCACTCAGTCTCTAATTCTTTGAGTTGCTCCGGGCTAAACCCTCCTAAGGTGAAGAGCCCCTTCCTTTGTTCCAGTGGGTTTTTATTGAGAAAGTAGACAGTTTGTGGATTGACAGTCTGGCAGAAGGGATCAAAGGGAACACGTATCTTACAAAGATGCTAACAGAGTTTCTGTTGTGATTCCAGGCAGAGATTGGAGTTTTATCATATGAAAAGACTACAGGTTTTAAAGGTTTCCTGACTGTGCCTTCAAATTTCAAGTTAATAACATCCTCCAGCAAGCAGATCTCACAGGATTTTGCATATTCTTTGTCCCAGGCCTGATTACCCTGGGGGTCCACCGTCTCCGGTCTGAGCTGCCCCTTCCTTTGGCTGGAGACAGAGGAGCAAGGAGACTTGGATTTCTCACATCTGAGTACAAAGACTCAGGTTAAGAGGGGGCAGGGGTAGATGCCAATCACCCCTTCCTTTCCACATCCCCTTCTTTTATTTCCACAGTCTCGTGAGACTTATTTCACAGAGGCCTTTATGAGATCAGAACCTGTCTTAGGTCCATTCTCTATCCTAGAGAATTGTTACCCTTCACTGGTAACTGATCTAGCATTAAAGGCCAGTAACAGAACAGGTAGCGATCATGCCAGGGGAATAAGTTTTGTCTCCTTAGTGGCTCCTGATCTGGAGATTACTCACTCAGCCTAAGTCACAGGGGGTCACAGCTTCCTGAGACCAGGCAGGGTGGTCCCCAACAGTGGTCTCCAACACCTACAGATAGTCTTATAACCACATCAACACAATGAGACTGTTTGGAAATGCAGAGCAGGTACTAGAAGACTGGCTGGGTTCCCATGGGGCAGCTGAAGTCCTGGAGGGATATTTCAGTGGCTGGGGGTATTCCTCCTGAGAAGTGTGGGATTTAAACCCCAATCTGGGCTCCCCAGCTTATAGCACCAGAGCCAGGAAAGGAACCCAAATAACACATGGCTATGCAAAGCAGTGGGGTTTCTATCTGCCAGGGAGAGATGGCTGGAGACTTAGAGAGCCTCTCAAAGTGCCCACACACAGAATTCCATTTGCAGCCACTTACCCTGGGCTCCAACAGAGGGAGGGCAGAGTGGACTAGAGATGCTTGAGGAGAGTCTGGGGTTGGTGGCTCTGGGGAGAGAACTGAAGGAACAGCCACCAGATCCATGTACTGAGTTATTTTCCACCTTGAAGGAGCCATCTCTCTCAGGCAGAGCACTCCCCTCCAAGCAATATCAGCTGGAGGGGAAGCAATAGCCCTGCCCACAGGAATTACTCTGCTCTACCCTGTGGTGCTTGAGCCCAGTTGCTGAGGAGTACAGCTGGAAGACTTTCACACTTTAACCCTACAGAAAGCCTGGAGGCAGAGGTGGATATCTGGGAGCTCTGAGTTTTCAGCTGACCCACCCCTGGGACTAGTGCTGGTAACAGCCAGCCTTGAGGCACAGCCTGGTTCTTTCTGCACACACACACAGGACCAGCAGAGGGAGCCACGTGCTGTGGATTACTGATAGCTCCAATCAGTTTGCCCAGGGCCAGTCACAGGCAGGGTTTGACTTAGGTGTGCACCAGAGTCTTGCAGATCTACCTAATACATAGAAACAAATACAAAGAAGCAGCCAAAATGGGAAGATGAAGAAACTTCTCAAATGAAAGAAAAATATATTTTTCCAGAAGAACTAGATGAAATGGAGTCAAGCAACTTATCAGAATGTTTTGAGTAACGATTATAAGGAAACTCAATAGCATGAAAAAAGAAATAGAAACCATAAAAAAGAACCAGTCAGATATAAAGAATGAAATATCTGAAATAAATAAATATACACTGGAAGGAATAAGCAGTAGGCCAGATGAAGCCAAGGACTGAATTACTAATTTGGAAGACAAGATGGAGAAAAAAGCCAAGGTAGAGCAGTGCAAAGAAAAAAGAATTTTAAAAAATGAGGAGAGCTTAAGAAACATTTTGGTCAGCATGGAGCATAACAATATCCACATCATGGGAGTATCAGAGGGGGAAGAGAGTGAGCAAGGGATCAAGAACCTATTTAAAGAAATAATAAAAGAAAACACTTCTAATCTGGTGAAGAAAAAAAGACACAAATCCAGGAAGCTTAGAGAGTCCCAAACAAGTTGGACTCAAAGAGACCCTCACTGAGACACATGGTAATTAAAATGACAAGGCTTAAAGACAAGGAGAGGCTCCTAAAAGACACAAGAGAAAAGCAGGTAGTTATCTACAATGGAGCACAGATTAGACTGGAGTAATCTGATTACTAAGCAGAAACATTTCAGCACAGAAGGGAGTGGTGTGAAATATTCAAGGTGATGAAAAGCAAGGACCTACAACCAAAGCTGCTTTACTCAGCAAGGCTATCATTTAAAATCAAAAGAGAAATAAGGAGTTTCCCAGATAAGAAAAAGCTAAAGGTGTTTGTTAACACCAAACCAGTACTGCAACAAATGTTAAATGGCTTGCTTTAACAGGAAGAAGAAGAAGAAGAGAAAGAAAGAAAAAACAGAAGAAAACAGTTTAACAATAAAATGGCACAACATACACACCTATCAATAATCACCTTAAATGTAAATGACTTAAATACTCTGACCAAAAGACAGAGGGTAGCTGAATAGATGAGAAAATAAGACCCATATATATGCTGCCTCTAAGAGACCAATCTCAGATTGAAAGATACACACAGACTAAAAGTAAAGGGATGGAAAAAGATGTTTTGAGTAAATTGAAAAGAAAAAAAGCTGGGGTGCAGCACTTATGTCTAGCCAACTAGACTTTAAAATCAAGGTTATAGTAGGAGACAAAGAAGGGCATTATATAATGATGAAGGGAACAATCCAACAAGAGGATATATCCCTGGTAAACATTTACCAACCCAAATAGGAGCACCTAAATATGTAAAGCAAATATTGATGAACATAAAGGGAGAGATAGACAGCAATACAGTCCTAATTGGGGATTTTTACTCCCCATTGACTTCAGTGGATAGATCTTACAGACAGAAAATCAAGGAAACAGCAGCCTTAAATGACGCACTAGATCAAATGGATTTAATTGATATCTTCAGAGCATTTCACCCACAAAGAGAAGAATATACATACTTTTCAAGTGCACATGGAACATTTTCTAGGATAGACCACATGTTAGGACAAAAACCAAGTCTCAATAAATTTAATAAGACTGAAATCATATCAAGCATCTTCTCTGAGCACAGTGCTATGAAATGAGCAATCAATCTCAAGAACACCAAAAAATATATGAAGATATGGAAGCTAAATAACATGTTGTTAAACAATAATTATGTCAACAATGGGATCAAGGAACAAATCAAAAGATACCTTGAAACAAATGAAAATGAGGACACGACAATCCAAAATCTGTGTTACACTGGGAAAACAATCCTAATAGGAAAATTCATGGTATTATAGGCCTATTACAAAAACAAACAAACAAATAAAAATATCACAAAAGACAAGAACAAAAAAAGGGATAGCTCAAGTAAATGACCTAATTTCACAGTTAAGGAATTGAGTGACAACAAAAGCCCAAAGTGAGTAGAAGGAAGGAGATAATAAAGATCAGAGCAGAAATAAACAAAATAGAGTCTTAAAAAGGATGCAAAAAATCAATGAATCCAAAAGCTGGTGCTTTGAGAAGGTAAACACCGTTGATGAACACTTAACCAGACTCATCAAGAAAAAAAGAGAAAGGACCCAAGTAAATAAAATCAGAAATTAAAGAAGAGTAATAACAACTATCATCAAAGAAATACAAAGTATTGTAAGAAAATATTATGAACAACTACATGCCAACAAACTGGATAACTTGGGTGAAATAGATAAATTCCTGGAAATGTACATTCTTCCAAAACTAAATCAGGAAAAATCAGAGAATCTGAATAGGCACATTACAGCTAGTGAAATTGAAGCAGTATTAAAAAAATCCCAACAAACAAAAGCCCTGGACTAGATGGCTTCACAGGTGAATTTTACCAAGCATTTTGAGAACTAACACCTTTCCTTCTCAGGTGATTTCATAAAATTCAAGAAGAGGAAAGGCTCCCAAACTCATTTTATAAGGCCAGCATTATCCTAATTATATAAAGACATTACAAAACAAGAAAATTATAAGCCAATATCACTGAGAAGCATAGATGCTAAAATCCTCAAAAAATATTAGTAAACTGTATACAGCAATGCATCAAAATGATCACACAACATAATCAAGTGGATTTATTCTGAGAATGCAAGGTTGGTATAACATTTGCAAATCAATAAATATGATTCACCACATAAACAAAATGAAGGATAAAAACCACATGTATTGATGTGATCCATACAGAAAAAGTATTGATATGATCAATGCGGAAAAAGTATTTGACTTAATCCAGCACCCATTTATGATAAAAACTCTCAGCAAAGTGGGAATGGAGGGAACATACCTAAACATAAGAAAGGCCATATATGACAAATGCACTGCTAGCATCATTCTCAATTGGCAAAACTACAAGCATTCCCATAAAGATCAGAAAACAGACAGGGATCTTGGCTTTCACCTCTCTTATTCAACATAGTACTGGAAGCCCTAGCCACAGCAATCAGACAGGAAGAAGAAATAAAAGACATCCACATTAGAAAGGAAGAAGTAAAACTGTCTTTATTTGTAGATGACATGATACTGTACATAGAGAACCCCAAAGAGTCCACTAAGAAACTATTAGAACTAATAAATGAATTAATTAGAGTAGCAGGATACAAAATTAGTACCCAGAAATCAGTTGCATTTTTACATTCCAATAATGAGCCAACAGGGAAATTAAAAAACAATCCCATTTACAATTGCTTCAGAAAGAATAAAATACCTAAGCATAAATCTAACCAAGGATGTAAAAAACCTGTACTAGGAAAATTATAAGACACTGAAGAAAGAAATTGAAGATGATACAAATAAGTGGAAGCACATACCATGTTTATGGATAAGAAGAATTAACATCATTAAAACACTACCCAAAGTAATCTGTAGATTCAACACAATTCCTATCAAGATCCCAATGACATATTTCATAGAACTAGAGCAAATATTTCAAAAATTTATAGGGAACCTCAAAAGGCCCTGCATAGCAATAGCAATCCTAGAAAAGAAGAACAAAGTTGAAGGAATCATGCTACCTAATATCAAATGATACTATAAGGCCATAGTCATCAAAACAGCATGGTAGTGGCATAAAAACAGAGACATAGATCAATAGAACAGAATAGAGAACCTAGAAATAAAATGCACACCTTTATTATTAATTAATATTCTATAGAGGAAATAAGCACATACAATGGACTAAAGAGAGTTTATTCAAGAAGTCGTGTTGGGAAAGTTTTCTGCATGTTGCAGAAAAAAACTAGACCACCTTCCTATACCACACAAGAATAAATTCAAAATAGATCAAAGACTTAAATGTTAGACATGAAGCTACAAAAATCCTAGAAGAAAACATAGGCAGCAAAATTTTGTACATAGCTTGAGGCAGTATTGTATCAGATATGTCTCCCTAAGCAAGGAAAACAAACAAACAAAAGTAAACAAGATTACATCAAATTAAAGAGTTTTTGCACAGCAAAGGAAAACATCAACAAAATAAAAAGTCAATCCACAAAATGCAAAAACATATTCACCAATATATTTGATACAAGGTTAATATCCAAAATTTATAAAGAACTTAACAAAACTCAACACCAAAAAAACAAACAAACAATTAAAAAATGAGCAAAGGACCTGAATAGATAATTCTCCAAAGAGGATACACAGATGGCCAATAAACATATGAAAAGATGCTCAACATCACTAATCATCAGAGAAATGCAAGTTAATACCACAATGGAATGCCATCTCACTACACCTGTCAAAATGGCTATCATCAATAAATCAACAAACAACAAGTGCTGGCAAGGATGTGGAGAAGGGGAAACCCTTTTGCACTGTTGGTAGGAATGCAGATTGGTGCAGTCACTATGGAAAGCAATATGGAGATAGCTCAAAAAATTAAAATGGATCAGCCTTTTGAACCAGTGATCCCACTTCTGCGAATATATCTGAAGGAACCCAAACCACTATTTTGAAAGAACATAAGCACCCCTATGCTCATTGCAGTTATTTAAATTGAGAAAATATGCCAAGCGCCCATCAATAGATGAATGGATACAACAACTATGAAACATTTACACAGTGGAGTACTACTTGGGTATAAAAAAGAAGACAGTTTTACCTTTTGTAACAGTATGGATGGACCTGGAGAACATTATGCTAAGTAAAATAATCCAGTCAGAGAAAGACAAATACCATAAGATTTCACTTGTATGTGGAATCTAGTAAACAACCTAACAAGCAAAATAGAGACAGACTCATAGAAAGCAGGATGACAGCTAAGGCATGGGGTGGGTAGGGGTAGAGGGATTGAGCAGAAAGGAAAAAGGATTCATGGACATGGACAACAGTATGGTGATTGCAGGGGAAAGGCGAGTATAAGGGGACTAAGTGGTAATGAAAAAATATGACAAAAATTCCTGAATAAAAAGAGAAAATAAGCATAAAATATTTAAAAAGCATAAGTCACCTTTTAAGTCTAAAGTCACTACTGTCTCTGTAATTAACATAGTCCCCTCCTCTGCAACCCCCTTTTCTTAAAAACCTATGAAATATTGGCAGTTCGTTTACTTCAGTAAGCAACCAGCATAGGTCTCCCTTACTGTAACTAACCAGCATAGGTCTCCCTTACTGAGGTGAGCAAGAAGTCAAATTTTGTAGCTTGGTTTTTGTTCCAGTGTTTGAATGGTGGTCCCATCCTTTGACAGATGACAGCATATGACAGTATTTTTTAAAAAAAGATAACATGTTTGCTCAACTTCTCAAATGAGTTATTTGTTGGGAATAAAGTCACATACCAAAATGTGGGTTGACCACATGACTATGTCTTCCTCATGGAAAAAATATATTTCATTGAGCTATCATATTAATAAGCATTGAGAAACCCAAATCTTCTATTTTAAATGCACAGAATGTACTTCATTGATGTATAGCATCCATTATACAGAGCCTGCATGTGACACCGGCCTCATGAAGTAGACTAGTATCAAATATGACATGCTGGAAGTGTGAATTCTTAGGGCCTTAAGGGGAGAAAGGTCCTAGGAAATCCTGAGGAGTAAGCTTGATGAGAGATAATAAATAAGTATACTTGGAGTTTCCCAGAATGAGACTGCCCCGGGCCATCTTTGAATCTTCCTCTAGATATCCTAGTCAGCCTAAAAATAGATGGGAAGTACTCGTATATGTGGGAAACTAATTTTGAGATAAACTCGCCTATAGATGGTGGTGATGGGGCTGGCAGGGGAGTGACACAGCAGCAGCCCAGGCCTGAGTAGGAATTATATTGCCAATGGAGAGGCTATAGTGGACTGAAAGAAGTGTAGGAGACTTAGTTTTTAAATGTTTTTATAATGAAGTGCAAATGTGATTGCAGATGACAGCCTTGTGGTCAAGGAGGAGAGAATGTTGAGCAAAGGATCTCAGATACATTGCATTCAAACAAAAAGATGTTTGAGACTCTGGTGTATTATGTGCTAGTAATTTTGCCAGATGCTGTGGGAGCTGGAAAAATGAGCAAGCTATAGCTTCTGTTCTCATGGATCTTGCAGTTCAGTAGGAATAGAACTTTTTGATGAGGCTATTCAAAAATGTTTGTGGCTGGTTTGGGAAAGAGGCCATTGAAGTCAAGGATATACAGGCTGTAAGGTCCATTTGCCAGATGGTCATCAATATAAGTGCAGAAAGCTGAGTAGGAGTCAAGGAATGGGACTGAAGAGAAAGAAAAATGCTGTACATCACTAAGGTACAAGATAGTTAATGATTGCTTCTTTTTAAAATTTTATTACATTTGGATTATTTAGTAGGGGATAGGAATTCTGAGATTCTGCTATGGGAACCCACAGCAGATGACATAAATTTTCAGAGAATTCAGATACACATTTATGAGAGGAAGTGGGCCTGGTTAATTATGATACCATTACATTATTACTTGAGATATTAACCTACAGAAATTGCCTGAAAATGTGAATTCACACCTGAAATTTTGAAGCCTTCTTTTATAGGGAATATATATATATATGCAAAAATTATTAGTAGCTGCACAGTTCTTTCTGATCATTTTTTAAAGTATCTAATGCTGAGCCATTAGCACTAAATGTTTGAAGAGTAAGGCAGCATTGAATGATGATTATTTGGTATTTACATCAATTCTAGGAGAAAAGATAATTTTGGAGAAGGTTAGATGCTAATATTAAAAATAAATTGATAGAATCCAGGCCAAAGGTCTACCCACAGACTGAATTTGGGGTCAAGTTGTGAAATTCATGATTTCTTGTTGTATTTATTCCTTTAGCCAAACTGTTACATTTTGTACCTAGTATCAGCAGTAATTTATCCATAGTGTTCTCATGTCTGTAATTTATGCTGGCAGCCTTATTTGCACTACTTGGTTTTGTTGTCTTAAAAAGCCTCCTTTCAGTGTGTGATAGCTGGGTTTTTTATGGTGACTAGAGAGAAGCTTGTTAGAAGTTAGGGAGTGCAGAGATGAAAGCGAGTCTTCTCAGGTAGGGTGTCTGCTCTGAATGCAATTTGCTGGGAGATAGCAGTTATCAAAGGAAACATTGGCTTCTGCTGGTGAGCCTGAGGAGAGGCTGAGGGGTTTTCAGAGCACATGCTGATGGACGTGGCATGAATAGTTGCCAGTGGGTTTAGTCCTGGCTTGTTGCCAACCCTGTGCCTGGGCATCTCCCAATAGAAAATGACAGATGTGTTAAAGCATGAGGCACATGTGTGACATGGTTTTGGACAGAGGTCACACACTGCTGTTTACCTTGGGTTCTTTCTTTTATTTTGATACCTTTTCTTCACAAGGTAGC
This sequence comes from Tonatia bakeri, assembly GCA_004024845.1. Lineage (NCBI taxonomy): Eukaryota > Metazoa > Chordata > Mammalia > Chiroptera > Phyllostomidae > Tonatia > Tonatia bakeri. Next base: position 68,842 of record PVIA01005660.1, read on the forward strand.
TAATCTTATGGGGCTCCAACTTTTGATAAAATTTTTTAAGGGGCATATTTACATCTTTCCTTTGTACTTACATAAATCACATGTGGTGGCATCTGTTGGCTGCATTGTGATGGGGCCAAGTGGGAGATGATAGACTCACAGTTGCCTCATTTAATTATAAGGGAATCAACAGATCATCCCTGTGTCACATGCTTTGGTATCATGGCATTTCTAGCATCTGGCACTGCATGTGGTGCAGATAGGCTCATATAAATATGTGGCAGGGGGAAGATGCCCAAGGCAGACAGAAATCGAAAACAAGATTGCAGGCAGAGCCAAAGAAATGGCACATCATTTTTGGAAACACTGAAATATTGAACAGAGCCTTTACTTAGGCAGCAGATTGGCTGTGCATGGTATTTTTTGATGCTGGTGGTTAATGTTGCAATTAAAAAAAAGAAAACATATTGAGGAAGTGCCTTAAAAAGAGGACAGGCATTAGCTGAAAGAGGAGGTGGCATTGCTCATACTGTTTACTTTATTTACTTGTGGCATTACTCATATTGTCTGCTCAGGTTGTATAGTTGTATAACAGTGTTTGAAAGCACATTTTGCTTCTTATGGGAACACTGCCACTGTCATTTAGAGCTTACATTGCCTATGCCAAATAGTAGGCCTGCAAAAGCATTCTTGTCCTTCATGTAGGTAGGCATGCCAGACGTGGTGACTGCACCAGGAGGGGGTATAACCAAATGAGGAGAAATGATTTAGGAATATACAAACAGTATGTATTGCATGTTCTTGGAAAAACACCCAATTCTGTCTGAAGGGGAACATCACAGAAAGTAGAGGGGTTTAAAAAAAAAAGTAATTTGCCTCTTATACAGTACTCTGCAGATCCTACTTGGGCTGGAAAAGAGGCAAGTTCCCTTTGCCTTTTCTTCCTGTGAAGTGTGAACAACAGGAAGGCACAGTTTCCTAACAACTTAGCCTGTTCCTTGATTTTTCACCTACCGCTTTTCAAACAAGGAAAAATCAGTAGAAAAACATAATTTTGTATTTTTTCCCTAGAATATTATGTGACAGACCATTTTCTGTTTTGTCCTTCTGGTTCTTTTATTTTGTATGTGGTCTAGCTAATGCACTATTAAATTTAGCCAAAAAGCATCACTCATTTTTTTTTCTACCTTCCTGAGCAATAGGGTGAGATCTGGCATATTTACTCTTCAAGTAATAAAACCTTGGAATACGTCTTCCAGCCAACAGTAGAGCTTTCATTAATACTGACATAACACAATAAGTCTGTCCCCTCAGAAATTCTCTGTGAGGTTCCAGAGTTGGGCTTATGAAGCATGAAAGTATATGTTTGTTTTCTTGTACCATAGTGAATTTTTCTTTTAATTCATGATACTAATTTTATCTTTTATTCAGAAAGAAAATAGAGATGTGTGATAATTTTTCTGTCTATAAATGACAAATCAGGTGTAAAATTAGTAATTTTTAAAAATTTCACATGTGATATTTATTCTTTTAAAAGTTTTTCTGCCTTTCTCATACAACATAGTTTATTTACCATAATAGGACTTAGTTTAATGTGCCCATTGTGGAAGTCTTCTAGGTCATACATAATGAGGAAAAAAGGAAGAGAGGGGATGGGAACTCACATTTGTTGAACACTGCATTAATCAACACTCTTAGTTGCAGCTGCCAGGATTCATCTCAAATATATCTCTCACACACACACACACACACACACACACACACACACACTGACAGGAAATTCAGCATCTCTGTACATACATTATTTTACTGCTAGCAGCTCTTTTACTGTATCTCCAGCCAAAGTCTTGCCAAGACCTTGACTGGCCTGACTCAGATCACGTGATCTTCCTTATCTAATTAACTGTGGCCAGGTCTGAGTTACATGGTCCTCCTAGAGGTATCAGGACCAAGGACAGCAGTAGTGGTTACACAAATAGATTCTGATTTCAGGCAGACAAAAAGCACCTGTCCACTTTAAGTCCCTATCATGTGCAAGCCTCTGTTAACGTAGCCTGCGTCTACTTTGTAGAACCTATAAATGGAACACAAGGCATAACTCTTTCTCAGTCTTACATATAGACTGAATCTTGGAGCTGATGCTTTTGAACTATAATAATTCCAGTAAAACTTTAAAGGGCTAATACTTTTTAAAAACGTTCATTTAGATGTTTAATAATTCCCAAAGGATTTAAATCCTAAACAATTAGATGAGGAAACAAAAAAAAGATATGAATAAATGTATCATTTTTTTCTGGGCTCTCCCTCAAAATAATGTTTTCATGTACTGCTTCAAATAGACATTTGCATGGCTATCTATGAAATCAACAACCCTTTAAATTGCGTATAGAAATGGCAGAATGGTATAACCTATGTATTTGCTTATTATTGTTGGATATTAAAGCACTTATTGAATTTAGTTATATAAATGTATTAAAAGTTGTGATCTGGCATTGTGCCAAGACTCCATCTATGGGTTCTGCACAGGAATCTCACTCTTATTATTTATCATCAAAGCTCTTACATATTGACTATAAATTGAATTGTGTTTGTGTATTTCCTCTTCTATGCTTCTGTTTTACTTCTAATGTTGCATTTATCCCTCAGTTATTATAACTTAGTGACCTAAATTAATTTGGGGACAAAGTGAAAACCTAAATATCTAAAATATTATAACATTATTATTTGCTTATGGATTTGTGTCAACTATTAAACTTGAACTTCTGGAGTGAAGATATTTGGATTTTCTCATCTTTTGTTCTTTCTTGCTCATTAAAACAATTGGCACATAGGGAATCAAAAAAATCTGGTTAAATCAGTAATAGCAAAACCTTTTGGGAAATTGCTACTGAAGAAAATTCTGGGGAAATCTTTCAGTGAGTCCTTAATAATTATTCCACACATCATCTGTTTTAGAAACTTGGGTGCTTATTAACTCAATTCCTTTAAAGCAGGGTTTATACACGTACCTGCGCCTCCACCTCCCACAGCCAAAGCTCTAGTGTGGCATTCTGTGTGTTGTCTATGTGCAGGTTGAATGGACTCTAGCAAATGTCAAGAAATTACCTCTGTACACATATCAGTGAGTTACGAAAATCTAACATTTATGAAATTCCATTAAAAGTAGGTAAGATCAGACATTGTAATAAAAAATTGGATGTGTGAGCTGCTTTGTTTGAATTCCCCCCCACTCCTTATTTGTTGAAAGCAAAAGAAGAAAAGAATTCTTTCACTGTTTGATGTAAACAATGTTGTTTTAGAAAGCAAGTCTGCAAGGCATGATTTTTTTTCCAAAAAACCTCCAGAAATAATTGGGTGAAATTTAAAATAAGAATCAGATGTATTCCCTTTGGCACAGTAGGAAACTGATATGCTTATTACTATAAAGAAGATTTTGTATTTTTTAAAACAAAAACTTCACTACTCAATAGAGGCATGATAAATGATAGTAATTTTCAATTTCCAAACTGAGATGGTTTACATAATTCCCAGTACATAAAAGTTCTCCACTAGCCACAACTACCTCTTGAATTAGATGTAGATATTGGTAAATAAGGCTTAATTCCCACTTTATATACTAGTCCTGTGATTTTTAAAATTAAAACATACTGTATTTTTCAGCTCTTTGGAAGTTAAAGTGGTGAAATGGTTCCATTTCCAGAGTTGATAAAAATCCTTTGAAGTAAAGGCATTTTCTCTTGATTTGTCATTCTCCTAGGAAAGCTTAGGGAAAGGTACCAATTATTCCTGACTGGTGGCAAGGGAGTTTTGAGCAATTCTCTGTTACATGTTTTCAGTCATTTGTCAGCTTATCTGTACGGTCTACTAACACTCAGTACTAATTAACAAAACTCTAAAGAAAGGTTAAAAACAAAAAGAATCACTGACGATCAATCAAGTTAGCATGACATTGAAAACAGCTGAGAAAAACCTGGCTTTTCTAGAAACAGTTTCCAGAAAGAAAATCCCAGCGACTGGAGTTATATGCAGACCTGTAAAAATATTTGGGTTCTTTCAGGCATTCTGGTCTGTCTCAGTATGCTACAGATTGAAAGGTAAAGTGAATTTGATACAAAGTTGATGAAGTGCATTTAACATGCTTATTTTGGTGCTTGAACTAGCACACTTTACAGATTCAGCTTGTTATCATGTCATCACATTCTGATTTTTTTGCTTGCTTTTCACACATTTCTTTCACTAACTTTTCCTCAGTGTTATTGAGATAGACCTGATGCACAGCTCTGTATGAGTTTAAGGTTAACAGCATAAAAATGTGGTTTACATGTATTATGAAATTCACTAGATTTGAACCCACTTCTTTAGTACTTGTTAAAATCACTTGCCTGAGAACTGGCTTTGTTTTACATTTTGACAGAACAATCTTTTTAGAGATTTTATTTATTTAATTTTAGAGAGAGGGGAAGGGAGGGAGAAAGAAAGGGACAGAAACATTGATGTGAGAAACATTGCTCAGTTGCTTCTCCTGTAGACCCCAACCTGGGACTGAACTTGCAACCCAAGCATGTGTCCTGACTGGGAATGGAACCAGCAATCTTTTGCTCTGTGGGATGACACCCAACCCCCTGAGCCAGACCAGTCAGGGCTTGATGGAGCAATCCTGATATTGAGAACACTCACACACTCTTCATCATCATCCCTAAAGGACTCTTTGATGAGTCCTTGTGTGTGAGTGTGTGTGTGTGTCAGAGAGAGAATTATTTATCTTCAAGTAGTATCGATGTATAGTTTTCTTGGGGCAAGCTCTTAGTTAAAATGTGTCACACTGAAAGGGAATTCTTGTCACTCTCATTACCAACAGTAGAATTCCAGGAGGTTATAGTGAGGCCGCCTCCTCAACTGAGTTACCTCATTCTGGCTGCATCCCTAGGATTTCTCTTCTTAGTTGGGATTTACTCTTTAGCAAAGCAAACTGTGATGCTGTGTTTAATTGCTTTAGTTCTTATTCTTAGCAGTGACTCATTTTTAGTGCTATAATGTGGTGTCTGATATTTATAAAGGCTGATTTAAAAATGTAATGAATAATACAAATTAAATGTTGGTGACACTCTGCTCTCTCATCTGTTAAGAAAAAATATTGATATATTAGGAGTAAATAATTTAGAAAGCAAGTACACTTCAGTATTTACACTTTTGCCGTGTGTGTGAGTGTGGTGGGGGGTGGCCCATGGGTGCCTAGCCTGCTTCACTGGACAGGATAGCACATATGAATGTGGGGTCTCAGCCCCCAATGAATAGTGGAAACATCATTTTCCCAAAAATGTCTTCTATGCAGTGGATACCTGCAGGGATAATGAGGGGTCGGTCAAGGATCATGGATGTGGCATCTGTATTTATTTTTTTATAGACGGTATGGCTAACTCACAGGCCCTCTAGATACAGCTAATTTCTTCTTGTAAGAAAAGTCTATAAAGATAATTAGAATGTTTTAAATCAATACCTCCTATGTAATTTCTTTATTTTGGGGGATGTTTCTCCACTCAAGTAACCACAGCATCTTGTTCGACATCTTCTGAACTTCTTTGTAGAATAATTTGTTATGAATTTTGATTTGGGGATAGTATTTGATGTGTATGGTGAAACTTTCCATTGTTCTTTCTGTAACAATCTTGAGGACATTATACTTGGACTTCTAAAAAGATGATATAATTTGTATTATGCCTACCATAAAGAATGTAACAAATTGTGCTTTCTTTTTCCTTTGAATTGACCCCTATAATTCTGAATTTGTGGCCCATCTATAAAAAAGGGGACCTAATGAGAGATGTTTACATGGTGACCCAGTCCAGTTTTATACATTTTTTTTTTTTTTACTTATTCAAGGGTGGGCAAAAGTAGGTTTACAATTGTGAGAACACAAAACATAGTTTATTCTTAATTATTGTATTGTTTCCCATGCAAATAGCTGTAAAACTACTTTAGCCCACCCCTGTATTTATCCTTTGTCCTATAATGCCACCATTTATTTTAATTCAATAATGTTAATTTAATATACTCCTGAAAGCGTCCTTAAATCATCTTTAGGAAAGGGTGTTTATAGAAAATGTCAATTTTAAAGGCTATTTTTATCCTTACTACTCGTTAGTAATTTCTCTCTGCTTTTTAAAGTTCTATTTGTTAAGAGGATAATGCAGAGCCACTCAAGTAAGAGAACCAACTTTGTGTTAGGTCAAAAGAAGGAGAAAGATTCAATGATGGGGTAGAAATGCCCAATTTCTCTTCTTTCTGTTTTCTCTTTTGTGAATGTCCCAGGTTTGACAAGCAGATTCACTCCTGTGGGAAGATAGAGGTTCTGAGAGTGCAGAGAAGGGGGAGACAGACAGCACTGGAGACGGAATGAAGAGTAATAATTAAAAAGGGAAGTCAGAGAGCAGAGAGTGAAGGGTGTAGAGGCCCAAGACTATGATGTCACTTGTGGTGCCAGAGAATATGTCCAGATGCCACTCTGACAGCTGCTTTAGGCATAATTAGATAGTAATCAACGGGTGATGGATTAATAACCTCAAATTTTCTCTGTTTTCTTTACTATTCAAATGATTGCTGAAGTTTAACTGAAACAATTCAATAAGAAAACTGTTAAATCCAATTTTGTTGTTTAATGTTATCCAAATTTTGAAAAACACTGAAGCTTTTATTTCCAAATGAAAATACCTTTTATATTTTCAGGATAATTTGTAATAACAGCTTTGGAAGCTGCTTTTGCATTCCACTGCCATCATCCCATGTAGTATTTGCCATATTCGGAGTGGGAAGGTGTACTGTAAGGCATGTCCTCCTTCATGCTGGTTGAGGCTATAAATCCTTTGTTTCAGGCTATAATTCTTTCATTTTTTATCACCATAATCACTACTAGGTATTGTTGTCTTTCATGCTTATACCCAAATGGGACGTATAAGAGAGACATCAAAAATAATTTTCACAACATTCTTAAATTGATTCTGTAAAAATGTAACCATATAAAAAAGAAATTTTATGAAGGTAAACTACTACTCATGTTGATCTATAACATTAAGATCAATTTTTAGCCAATGTAAATAATGAGCATCTGAACTTGGGAGCGAAATATTATTTTAAAATTTATTTATTTATTTTTTACTTAAAAAATTTTAATTGTTGTTCTAGTACAGTTTTCTGCCTTTTTCTCCCATCCCAGCCCATCCCCCAGCCCTCCCCACCACTCCTGTTTCCATCCCCCCCTAGTTTTTGTCTATGTGTCCTTTATACTTGTTCCTGCAAACCCTTTCCCTTTTCCACTGAAATTTCCTCCCCTCTCCCCTCTGGTCACTGTCAGCCTGTTCTCTATTTCAGTGTCTTTGGCTATGTTTTCTTTAGTTGTCTGTTTTGTTGGTTAGTGTCCTGTTAAGAGTGAGATCATATGGTATTTGTAAATTTTAAAATCAACATTTAATTTAACTGTAATATGATGTCTGGCCTAACAAACACTTAAAATAAAGCCTCCACAGTGCCTCTGCTTTGAATAACCACCAGGAACAGCACGCCAGATTCTCCTTGGCCCTCGCTGTCTGTGGCTATGGGCTTCAGAACGTGCCACGAAACCAGCTACCTCAGGCCCAGAAAGTTTTCATAAACTGTTACCTGAGATTGCTCTCATTTATTGTCATTCCTGCTCGGGGAGGGTTCCTCCTTGTTCGAGTTCATGAGCTTCTCTCAGTTGCACCAGCAAGAAAACTCCTGCCATATTTTGCAGATTTAAAGCTGAGCTGAAGTTTTCAGGAAAACACAACCAGCCACTGTGATTTAAGTTGAGTGGCAGCAGCAGCAGCAGTGGCAGCAGCAGGCTAAGGACATGGGCTCTGAGTGGCTGGTTACATTAAAATACTAGCTTTACTTATTATGAGGTCTTTTATATGCCTCACTTTCCCTATATGTTAGTGGAATATAATACTACCAACCTCAAAGGATTTTTCAGGAGGAACGCATGGATTAAGACATGTAAACTGCTATAGTAGTGTCTGGTGGCTGGTGAGTGTTATATGTATATGTCATGTTTTATCCTTCTGTTTAAAGTATTTCATTTTAAAATCCTATAAATAAACTTAATTACATCATTTATAGTAAAGGTGATCTTGCCATAAAATTAAGTCTATGAGACCATATTTACATTATCTTTTATCATTAAAGGCAAAACTGTCATTGTTTTCTTAAAAAAAAAAAAGATACATATGGCCCTGGCTGGTGTGGCTCACTGGATTGAGCACTGGGCCTTTGAATCAGAGGGTTGCCAGTTCAATTCTCAGTTAGAGCACATGCCTGGGTTGCAGGCCAGGTCCCCACTAGGGGTGTGTGAGAGGTAATCACACAATGAGGTTTCTCCCTCTGTCTTTCTTCCTCCCTTCCCCCTGTCTAAAAGTAAATGAATAGATAAATCTTTTTTTGAAAGACATATATATATCCACATTTATATTACAAAATAAATGATTTAGCTAGATGATTTCAGAATACACTTTTAGGAATCTAGTAATTACATTGTGGGGTTTTCCCCAGCCTTACTAAGGTGTAATTAAAAAGTAAAATTGTAAGATATTTATAGTGTAGATTGTGATGTATGAGATGATTTGATGGAAGGATTCCCTCACTTAGTTAATTATCACATCCATCACCTCAAATGTTTATTATACATGTAATTTTTATATGAATTATGGGAGGATGTTTAGTTGCTATTTGTCCATTCTGTTTTCTCATAAAGTTCTGAAGCTGAGTTTTAAATCTGAAATCCTTGCCACAGCCTTTTAAGAAATTAATAGGGAATCACTATTTAAAAATTAAATCTCCCAACCTCAAATGAATTATTTCACTTTTTTAGTATTGAAATTTTGGAAATAATACTTTGACTATAATCAAACATTTATTTCAGGATTCTGATATCTCTTATAGTTTTGAGCTGGGGTGGCAAACTATGGTCCATCGTTTTAACCCACCTGTCACCCGTGTTTATAGATAAAAGTTCTGTTGGAATAGGGCTGCGTTCATTCACTCACATATTGCCTATAGGAGAGTCAAGTCATTGTGGCAGAGGCTGTTTGTCCCGCAAAGCCTACGGTACTGACGGCCTGGCTTTTTGGAGCGCAAGGATGACCATCTTTTCCAAAATAAATCTTTTATGTACACTGCTTGATTTTTGCACATCTGCTTATCACACATCATTTACTTCATATTTTGATTAAATAGATCCATCGCTTTCTAAAGTTATTTTGTAAAAAACTTTATATTATTTAAATAAAAACAGTAGCAAAACAATAGAAATAGAAGATATTTGTGAAAGCAAATGTGCTTAAAAATTAATTTGCTATTAAATTCTGGTTGAATGCTATTTCCTGCCAATCTAAAACCTACTCTCTTAGGTAATAAAGAAGGTTTTCAATTGTTGGAAAGATTTAAACATTATTGACACTAGAATTGAAACCTTAATCTTGTTTTAATCAGAAGGATTCAGTTACAATTGAAAAAGGAAGCCATACTTTTCTCTTTCAAGTGATCCATGCCCCTTACTGCACTTGTGAGTGGCTGCTACAGTAGCTGTGGGTGTCGCCCTGACCCTGTGTGTTCGCAGTGGTACACGTATGATCTGCATGAACAACAACGGCAATAACACCAGCTAAGGTGTACTTAGAACTTCGTCTTTACTAGGCATTCTTCTAAGGGCTCTTTATGTAAAAACTTAGTTCCCACAGCAAGCCTTGAAATGGGTTCAACTGTCTTTCCCATCATGCAGCTGTGACAGTGAGGCAGTGGCTGAGGACTAGGAATGCAGGCTTAGCAACCAATTGTGCTTCTGGAAAACTTGAGGTCAATCGTGAGTTTTTACCTTTTTCTCTGTATTACAGATATATATATATATATTTTTAAATCAGTGGGCTTTTTTTTTTAAGATTTTATTTATTTATTTTTAGAGAGGGAAGGGAGAGGGAGAGAGAGAGAGAGAAACATCAATGTGCGGTTGCTGGGGGACATGACCTGCAACCTAGGCATGTGCACTGACTGGGAATCAAACCCTATTACAGATATTTTAATAGGAATTTGGGAGAATGTTTTTGCTAGAAACTACTATTTTATTAAGAAAACACTATTTTATGTATTTTGCTAAAATTGTAGTATCTCCTTTTAGTGTAAGATCACTGAGAATGGGTATTGAGGAAAAAATGATGACAGGTTGCCTTTTTTTCTGCTATATCAGTAAAATATTTTTAAGATTTTCAAAGGTCCAATCCTATAAAAATACAATAAGATTCTTGAGGTTATATATTACATTTTTAAATTTGTGGTGGCAATGTAATTTGGTAGAGCTGTTTTGAAAAATTAAGCTTAAAATATACATTTAGGGACCATAATAAAGTTTATTTCCTTAAATCTAAAATTCAACTTTGGGGAATCTATTGTGAGGATGTAATATTAATAATATTAACAAAAGAGATAATTTGGGAACAAACAAAAAACAATACAACCTTCGGAATCAAATAGATTCCGGAGTGTAAGTCTACTGCCTGGTGGTGCCCAGTGAGGTGGAGATGGGCTTGAGGACATGCTACCTTAAAATACAGCACCTGGAATTTTTTAAACTAAAGGAGTCTGAGAAAACAGCAGAAAGCAGAAAGGTCACACTGACCTCCCTACCCCTCAGTCCTTCTTCCCTGAAAGGGTCCTGAAGCCTCCTGGAGGACAAAGCATCCTTATCTCAATGACCAGGCACACCAAGAAGAATCCTCGCAAGCAGGCCTTTGCTGTTTCCCCAGTTTACTGCCCTGACCTTATGCTCCTTAATCTATCACATCCCCCCATGACTGCCTGTTCCTCTCTAAATCTAGCACAAAATACTCAGATTTAACTGTTTCTCTTGGTCTTTGTTTCCTTATGAAGCTTCCCTTGCCATGTAGAACAATTAAATAAATTTGTATGCTTCTCTCCTATTAATTTGTCTTGGCCAGTTTACTTTTCAGACCCAGTGAGGAACTTTAAGAGGTCCAGGGAAACACCCCCCATAAACAATGGCAACAGACTGAAGATATAATTAATATAGCATCTGAACCAAAGAACAGAGGAAAGGATTTTTACTTAGAGGGTGCTAATTTTATAGTCAAGTGAGAGTTCTCAATTCAGTTGGGATTTCGAGTTTTCAGTGGTACCAAATTTGGTAAAAACTGTGGCTGTGTATGGCAGAAAGAGTCAGGCTACATTTGATTCCTGCCTCTTGATAGTTTTAGGTTTTTTAACTTTTCTGGGTCTCAGTTTCTAATCATTAAGCACAGATAAAAATGCCTATCGTGTCATAAGTACTAGATAAGACAAGGCGTCTGAAGGCTCTTAAGAACATAGTTCTTTCAAGTAATGTTAACAATTTTCCTTCTATTGGCTTTCTTTAACCTGTAGTGGAGTAAGAAGACCAACCAACTGGGAATGGATAATGCAACTGGGGGTGCTTGTGTTGCCTCAGGTGTGATAATGTACAGTTGGTGATGTACTAATTATGTGCATTTTTAAATTTTTTGCCACAAATCATTAAATATGATTGAAATTTCAAGTTGAGTGTTAATCTTTAATCATATGCAAACACCAAGTAACTCAATAATGGACAAAGAAGCCAAATTACCAGGAAGTTAAACCAGCTTCCAACATGTACTAGCTTTGTGACCTTGAGCAAGTTAGACTTTCTATACTTTAGTTTTCTCATATGTAAAATGAGGATAAGAGCCCATCACTTAGAAGGCTAGGAAAATTCAGATTTTAATTTTACAGATTTATAACACTGCCTGACACATATAAGCACTCTATATGTATTGCTAAATAAAATTGTTGTACATTTCTGAAAAATGCTAATGAAGCAATAATTTTAGCTCTTCTTGAAATTCTTGGTAAACATTATTTTATCATTATCCCACAAATCTTCCATCTATGAGCTCTTAAATGATGAGAAGGGCTAGCTTCCTTTTTTCTGTCTTTAGTTCTTGGTCTTCGTGAAGTACGCAATATGTTACCTGTTGTCAGGGTAACAGGATCCAAGAAGGTTTTGTAAAATGAGAAAGGGAATCATTAAAAAAAAATAGCACCAGAAAATACTTTAGGAAGGATACGGCTTAATAAACTGCTATTGAAGCAAAAGTGTCTAAATCTCACCGAAGGCAGAGAATCGATTGCTCTGCAGATTCAGTTGCCTTATTGAGGTAGAATATATTTTCAAAAAAGAGTTTGGCATTTAATATCCTCACAATTATGGGGCATAACTTTTGAGAGTGAGAATATAAGAAGCTAGTAAAAATTTTTTCCCTTGAAGAAAAGACATAAAATAGCAGATTTTACTGAGATATGATTGGGGAACAGTGATATATAAAAGGGATTTGATAGAATAAGCCTTAGCAATATGAAGGACATATCAATATAACCCTTTCAACTAGCTTTTCTACCCAAATTCTGGAACCAACTCACTCACATGCTAAGCCAAAAGTTAATAATAATAAATCTAGGAAAATCTAATTTGGGAACACATAACTTATTTATACATCATTTAATTTAAATTGTTTGGAAGAATTTGTGCTATATTGGCTTTCTACTATACATCCATTAGTTATCAGAACACAAATGTGTTTATTCTTTTTTTGGCATGCCAAGAAAAAAAGTGTATGAGAAAAACAAGCAAGGTACATGAGATGTTTTATAGTTTTATTGTTAGTTGTGTTTTAATGTTAATCTTAAAAGTGCTGTTTAGTTAAGCTAATGACTGTATGTTACAAACAAAGAAAATTTTGAAGATCCTAATTGTGTGTGGAGCATCAGGATCTTGATTGCAAGTAGCAAAAATTGATTCTAGTTTTTTTTAGTAATGAAGAAGTCAGCCTTGCTTGATATCAGCATTGGATACCATGCTGATAGCGGATGCCACTACAAATGATTCTAGCCATTCCCTTTTCCTTGCATCACTCAACCCAGAATCAAATTCCTGGGCAAAGAGCCAACTCTCTGAGCCTGGAGCACATGCTTGTGCCCTGGCTGCAGGTATGTGGAGCTGAACTACCTGCTTCCTCTTAGGTGCCTTAGTGGGTAGATGGGAAGCAAGTTCCCACTAAGTCTCACACAGTGTGGTCTCCCCTAAGTTATGAAGGGAGTTTAGATACTGGGTAGAAATAACAAATACCTTAGAGTATAATTAAAAAAAAACTGGAAAAAAGTAAAGGAGTAAAATCAGGCTGGCTTATGTGTGTGCTGAGTATTTGGTGGCTACACCTGTATAAGAACTGTAGAAGTTGCATTGCAATTAATCTCTTGTTAGACATGTACACCATCCTGCATTTTCTGTAAGTGCAGCTTCATTCAACACAAAGTGATTTAAAGACTTTGGGGCAGCAAAGTATCCCTCTTTCTTAACCCAAAAGAAGGAAAGGGGTGAAAATAGCTTTTCTTTCTGAACACTAGATTATCTTAAAAGTAATGTCCTCTATCCCTAGTCTTGCTCTTAAATAGACATGTTCCTGGTAGTAGAGCTGTCCTGCTAAGCAGTCCTCTCTGAGAGCACCATAGGGAGATGTCTTGTACCAACCGCTGGTGGTTACTAGATCTTAGGAGGTGGGATGCACAGCATCTTTTATTTATAGCTTGGTGTGTTAGTCCTACTTCCCAGGTAACAGGAAAAATTTCTATTATTACCCAATAACTTATAGTTGGTGCTCCCGAAGAGAACAAAATAAATGAATCATATAAATTGCACTAAAAGACAGATCAAAAGAAATGTCTTAAATAAATCTGTAGGTGAAATGGCACAATATGTTCTAGAGAAAAGATGATGGCATGGATCAATATTAAACTATAGCCTAGAGGAGTTACTGGATTTCAAGGATCTAAAAACACTTCTTTTTTTTTTTTAATTTTAATGTTTGTTCAAGTACAGTTTTCTCCCCTTTACTCCCAATCAAGCCCACCCACCCCCCTCCCATCTTCCCTCCCATTACCACCCTCCCCCTAGTTTTTATCCATGTGTCTTTTAACTTTGTTCCTGTAAACCCTTCCCCCTTTCCCCTGAAATTCCCTCTTCTCTCTCCTCTGGTCACTTTCTACCTGTCCTATAATGCAGTGTCTTTGACTATATTTTGCTTGTTTCTTTGTTTTGTTGATTAGGTTCCTGTTAAAGGTGAAATCATATGGTATTTATCTTTCACTGCCTGGCTTATTTCGATTAACATAATGCTTTCCAGTTCCATCCTTGCTGTTGCAAAGGGTAGGAGCTCCTTCTTTCTTTCTGCTGCACAGAATTCCATTGTGTAAATGTACCATAGTTTAAAAACACTTCTTAGGGCAAAAATAAAAAGGTAGCACATTTAGTGACTCTCAGTGAGAGAGTGTCATGAAACAACATCCGATGTCTAAGGGGAGAATGTGTGACTCAGTAATTTTTTAAAACTTTTATTTGAGATAAACATCAAAGATGGATATTCTCACATATGCAAAAAGAATATAGCACAAATTGGCCCTTGAAAAGCAATTACTTGATATGAATCAGGCATTAAATAAATGAGTCATGATAAGGATCTCAGAGTAGGGAAACTAGTATTAGAAGACTTTCAGTGAATATTAACGGGATTATATTAGAATAGGGAACAACAATTACAAGAATTGTGGTTATTGGGCAACATCTAGGTTTTATAAATACAAACAGTGTAAATATAATAATCTAAAAAGCAAAAGAATAGAAGATAGGGAGAAAAAGTGTGAGGTAGGAGGAAATGCAAGTGTTTTTTTAGCAGGGAGTGAGAAAATATATGCTAAAGTGGATACTTCAAGAAATAAAGTTTAAGCATACAATTTAAACTAAAAAAAAATAAAAGAGGGCAGAGACAACTTTGAAAAAAAGCAAGTACTAAAATCAGAACATATAAATAAAATATCAGGAATAAGAATAAAGCATGTTTAAAAAATGAAGGTAAATGAGATAAATTACCTGTAACAAGAAACAGGTTCTCAGATTAGTTTCCATGAGAACAAGAATTTTTGTCTGTTTTGTTCACTGGTTATCTTTAGTGCTTAGAACAGACACAAAGTCAAACTGGTTTGAAAATGAAGGGACAATTTGGCTCATGAGTTAAACAAAATTCAAATGAGTAAATTTTCAAAATCTTATTGGATTTATTTCAATTTTTTATGAGTCAGACAGCACACTATTTAGCAGAGAAAGGAGCTCCAAGGGGCTGTCCAGTAGGAAAGACTTTAGTAGGCAGAAGAGATCAGGAACAAGGAAGGTATACTGGGTAAAGAGTGGACTAGTTATTCCAAGGTCACTGTCCTGCAGGATGGCAGGAGTCCATCCAGCATTTTCCTACCTTACTAGTGCTGATCAGGAGATTCCTGACTGACTGGTTTAAGATTCCATTTCAGGGAGAGCCTAAACTGTAAAGTTAAATCTTGGTTTGGTGATGTGGGACTTAGCACAAGTGGCTTCATTTTGGGATGTTGTCTTGTGTTTAACACACAACCAAAAAAAAATTAGTGACATAGTGAGTGCCATGAGGTCTAGAGCCTTGTTTTCTGTGATGGTCCTTGGTGTGTACTCTACTTTGTGTGGCTTGTTCTCAGGCTTGCTCTCCTCTTGGTCATAAGAAAATGTGATTCTTTATTCATGGTCATCACTCTGCTTACCCCACCCCCCCAAATCCCCAAACCAATCACTGTGGAAAGGCAGATAGGATTACCTCCTGGTTGATTTATATTAGAGTTCTCAAAGAGTGAATCATGGATCACTGGAGATCCCCAAAGACTCTTCAAGAGGTCTGCAAAGTTAAAACTATTTTGATAATAATATTGAGTTGGTCAAAAAGTCTGTTATTTTTTTCCCATAAAATAAAAGAGATATTTTTCATTGTCACCAGTAACTTTATTGATTTGGATATTTCAAGTATGTTGGCTATCTCCAGCTATTGGCTTCTAGTGGGCAGAGGCCAGGGGTGCTGCTAAACATCTTCCAACACATAAGACAGACCCACAGCAAAAAAAATTATTTCACCAAAATGTCAATAGTATCAAGAAACTTTGCAAACCACTTTTGACACATTCAATCAGTCACAGTACCTTCTCCATACATTCTACAAATCTTTATTTTGCATTTCAGTTGCATTTTCACCTTTCTTGAAATGATAAAGCATAATACAACAAAAATGTTGTGTATTTTCTTCCATCTTCAATATTAAAATACTGCACAAAATTCACCAATTTTGATAAGTTTTTTAAAATCCATGCTGATATGACAGCTGTCACAATACAATTGAACAAAAATTGTTTTGAATGAATTTGAAGACAACTGACAACTACTAGAGCCATCGCACGGAAAAAACATAACGAACTTTTTGGCCAATCCCATATTAACAGGGATTGCCCTTTTCACAATAATGACATTTATCACAATACAAAGCTGATGGGTAAAACTGCTGTTGCCTCAGCATGATTCAAGGCGAGGGCACCAAACTACACTGGTCTTCATTGCATTCTTCACTGCCAGCCACTCACTGCCATCACTTGTAGCTAAAAAAACCCGCCCCTTTCACTTATGAAGGTCATTAATAAAGTAGTTAAAACTATTAATTTTATTAAATATTAATCGAATAGAAATTTTTAAAAATGTTTTGTGTGATGAAATGAGAAATAAGCATGAAGCACTTTATGAGTACCTTGAAGTGCAGTAGGTGTCTCTGGCTATGTCTGGGAAAGCACTTTGAGATTACTTGAGTTGCAACTGAACTAGAGTTTTTTTGTTTTTTTGTTTTTTGCATAGAACCACTGACAAACTATTTTTCTTTAGACTTGGGTATTTGATAGAATTTTTTTTTTTGAAAACAAATGAATTGAATCTGTCACTTCAGGGCAATCACTGATAGCATTTTTTTTTTTTTTTGGTCCAAGATAAAATTCAGACTTTGGGCAAAAATTTGAATTTTAGAAGACTTAAGTCTACCACTATGAGTTAGCATGACAACTTCCCAACATTAAAAGATTTTAGTGGTCATATTGATGATATTACCAAATGTGATTTTTTAAATATTGTATAATAAAAATGTGTCAATGTTTAGAAGATTCACATAACTTAGAGACTCAGTATTTTCCAAATGACCATTGTATTGTGTTACAAAATCATGCTTAGTAAAAGATCCACTCAAAGTACAAAATAGAGCAATAAATTTTAGTGTAAAAATATGTTTGAAGAGTACTTACATTTAAGGTAATTACCAGTTGTTGATGTAGTATAGTATCAAAAAAGAAAAAGCCATTGAAATGTTTTTCACTTTTCCAGCTACATCTGGGTAAATGGCTGGATTTTCTTCACAAAATTCAATCAAATAACAGATAACAAAGTGGATGCAAAAGCAGATATTAGATCCTAACTATCTTCTATTAAGCCATATGTTAAAGAGATTTGCAAAAATAAAAAAACAATGCCTCTCTTCTTATTACATTTGTTTAAGTTTGGCAAATATAGTTATTTTTCATGAAAAGATGAGAGTTGTGGTAATATATAATAAGCTTATTATCCTGGTATTTTAAATGATTTAATAAATATTTTTAATATGGTAAACATTGATAGATATAACCCACATACACAAAAGGTTTTTGGAGTCCTTGATAGTTTGTTTTTAAGAGTTTAAAGGGGATCTAAGGCCAGAAAATATGAGAACCTTTGACTTATATTAATCAAGTATCATCCATGGGGATGGATGGTGACTTAATTTTCTCTAAATTATATAGTGTCTATATAACTCAGGAGGGATTGGTTGATGTTAGAGAGGCAACTGTAATTTTCAGTTTAATGATGAAGGGTATAAAATTCACAATAAATATATAGCCACCACAAAACTTTGTGTAACAAATAGCATACTATATAGCAGTAATGGTTGGCAATTCATTATTAGTAAAAGATTTTTAAGCCACACTTTATAGCATATGTCCAATCAAGTAGATGAAAACTTATTAATTCTATACATCTAGAATTAGATGATTAATATGCATAGTTATATGCTGGCTATATACCATAAGATACCTTTTGTAAAAATTTACCATTATATTAAGCCTAGAGAAATCCTTAATATATTAAAATTATAAACACTAAAGGCTTCATTCTTCGCACAAAGCCAACAACCCCATACAGTAAAAATTCACACTACACACTGGGAAAATATGTTTCTATGGATCTCTCTCAATTTCAGATATATATTTAAAATATATAGAATGAATTTCCTTACTGTATATGAGATATAAAAATATATAAAAACCAGCAAAAAAACTTTATAGAAAATAAAAAAGTATATGTCCTGACAGGTGACAGAAAAATAAATACAGATAGCCAATAAATAAAAGTGTTTGATCACTGATATAGAAATGCAAATCAGTGAAAATTATATTCTACATTTTTCACCTATCAGAATGCCAAAGAGTCAAAGCTTGGATGAGGAGAAGTAGGTTATATTAAATACATTCTTAGTGGGAGTTAAATTGTTTAAGTATTTTGAAGGGTTATTTACTAGTATTGTCAAAAATAAAAATGTAAATAATGGAATAGTCAGGCATTTTCTTGTCCGGGTTAGTGTCCTAAAACTAATAACAAATGGTAATTTCCCTTTTATTCCAAAGATAGGTTCTAGGTCATCTAGAATCCAAAAAATATCAACCCTTCTGTAACCTTTAGTCTATCACTCAAAAGGCAAGAGTTATCAGGAACCAGGACTGAGGTAGATTCTCCTCCTCTTCCTTGATCTCAGGCCAAGAGAAGCTTCAGGATGGAGGAGAGAAATATTAAAGCAATGGTCCTTGTTTCCCTTCCCCACTGGTGAATCTTGAAATGGTCAGGTCTGAGCTGGGAGAGGGGGAGATTTCAACTGGATCTGAGCATGAAGTTTTTTTATTTTTAAGACTAGCCCAGACTTTTTAATATCTGAAAGTATACAATCTGATTGAAGGGCAGGGAGGAAAGACTAGAGGTGAGACAGATTGAAGTTGTTGTTTTGCTTATACTTTGTTGAGTTCAGCTCATTTTATAATCCATTATGTGCCCTTTGACTCAGCAACCCTACTTCTAGGAATTTCTCTTACAAATATATATACAGATGTGCCAAAGAGCATGTGCAATGATGTTCACTGACATATTTGTTGTGGTAGGAAACTGAAAACAACTGGTAAGTTGTGAAATGTAATTGTTGATTGTCAAATGGGTTATTTTACAGTGATATCCTGACATATTTTGCAGCTATTAAGACAAGCGGGGCATAGTCATGTATATGGGCATAGAAAAAGTCAGAATATTTTAAGTGAAATACTCAGGTTTCAGAACAGAATGATCACATTGCTCTTAGAAAAGGAAGTGAATATTCCAGGTCATCTTTATGATAGAGATGAAGGTCATATGTTTTTTTGAATAAGATCATCTAATTACTTTCCTTAACTTTTTATTTTAAAATTAAAAGTGCAATATATGCCTGCTATAAAATATTTTGTCAGTGTACAGAGGGTAAAAAGTAAAATAACAAACTTTCAGTACCACTCTTACTCCTTTTCCCATTCCTCAGAGAAGGTTTTAATGTTTTCTTTTCTATGTCTGTGCAAAAATTATATAATAGCTGTACATGGATTTATTCTTAAAAGATTATATATTACTTTTTATTTGTTGATTTTTATTTTAGATCGTTTGAACTATTTTTTAACTTTTATACATGTAGAAGTGTAACAAAAGTAAGTAAATACCTTTCTTTTAGGAAACCAGATAATTCCAAATTTATCATAAAAGTTTGAAGGTTATCTAATTGAGGAAAGCACCTTTATAATTTTATATGCTATTGTCCTCTTTTGACTCAATTCATATTTTTACTGGGTATTTCCAAATGCTGACCGCTTTCTTTCTCTCTTGCCGGAGATGAAGTCATCTGAAATGGGAACAGGTATGATGAATCAGTCTGTGTTTGGCGTCTTCTTCATTATGGTGTCATGTGGAATGCTTGCTTATTTAAAGTTCAATGGACTTCCTGTCCCCAAATTTGCAGCTGTGTAACATTTGAAAGAGACTGTCTCATCATGACCCATTTATAAGTATGTTTTTTGGTTTCTTATATAATGAAATTCAGTGGGATGTATATTCATTACTTATGGTTCTACTTTTTTTTTTTGTTCTCCTTTTAAACTAATACATATATACTAGAAGCCTTTCCACTTTCCACCCTTTAAGGCTTTTTCAGAAGTATAAGATCATATTGTCAAACCTAATAAGGAACACTACTCCCATTAGCTGTACCAAGAAAGAAAGTTTCTGTGGATAAAACAATTTGGACATGTTGCATACAATATCTCTGCTTTGGATAGTCTCTGAATATTAACATGTTCAGGGTTTGATTAGCACTTTAAAAACCTGAACATAGGATTTGCCTCTCTTCTCAAATTCCTATTAACAGCAGGAAAGGATGCTGTTCACTAGTGTTCACACAGCAGAAGACTGTAAGCAGGAAAGGAAATGGAATTCTTTCATGAGCATTACATGGAGCATTTAGGCATGAGGAGCTGGTATTCCGAAGCAGAAATTCCATAGCACACTCTGGGTTTGGATTTCAACACTCTTTTTCTGACATTTAATAACTGTACATCTGGATAAAATTTTAATATGTCATAGTTCTTAGAAAATTATAAAATTTGAAAACTAGTTTCTTGGGTTGAAAAAAATTAAATGAGATGAAGTAACTAAAGCAGATGCTCAGTAAGTATGAACTTTCTTTTATCTTTTAGAGAAACTTTTAATTTATCATGTTTTCTTTTCCTATAACTCTAACTTATTAACTTTTTTAAAATAGTGCTTTCAAAGACTGTTTAATGTACTATAAAAATACTGCAATGGATAATTAATGGCATGCAGATCACACACACACACAAACATACATGTATAGTCATCTCAATTTTTAAAAATGTATATAAAGTGAATATGAAATTAAATGCACAATGTGTTTGATGATGCTTATTCCTATATGAGGGATTGTGGATTATTTTTGTTAATTTTAATATTTTTCTTTATTTTCATTTATTTTTAATCTTTATGTTCCTTTATTGGAGCAAGATTCCTGATGGGTACACAGCGATGTGTTCACTAACAGAGACCTGTGCAGAAATTACATACTCTCCATCTAGACAGGTTTCCATTTCACTTTCAATTTTTTATTAACTTTAAGGCAGCTACTTTCTCCCTCCAAAAAACCTGGAAACTTTTTTTCCTTCTTTTCCCCTGAAACTTTTCATTTCTTGAAAGGAATTTACCCTTTTTTTTTTAAAGATTTTATTTATTTATTTTTAGAGAGGGAAGGGAGGGAGAAAGAGAGAGAGAGAGAGAAACATCAATGTGTGGTTGCTGGGGGACATGGCCTGCAACCTAGACATGTGCCCTGACTGGGAATCGAACCTGTGATGCCTGGTTCGCAGCCCGCGCTCAATCCACTGAGCTACACCAGCCAGGGCGAAACTTTTCATTTCTATCCTGGCCCTTAGTGCCTCCTAGTAGGTATGATTAACCAAGAAGTTATGGTCAAAGCAAATAGATGCAAACAGTACTTTAAGGATAAAGAAAATAATCTATTTTAATTTACCATTTGGCTGCATTGATAAATTTAGCCTTAAAAAAGTTTTTTATTCCCTACTTCTCAATAGTCATAACTATTCTAACAACTCATAGAGTTATGGAATCTTTTAGGGGAACTGATTTTGCCTTCTCATTTGCATTCCACATTTATCTTAATCATTTTGCTGACCCTACCTCCTATTAGAGTATCTTTGTAATTGGTCTTCATGCCTCTAGTATTTAAGTGGGCTTAAATACACCTGTTACTTCATTTACCTAAATATTCTTCTTTAGTTATCTTACTCTCCAAGTCATTAATTTCAATAACTTTTCTTGCCCACAGAATTGTGTCTAACAAGCCTTCCACTACAAGGTTCTTCCATCCTAGTTAATCTCTCCTTCTCCTTCCTCTTTTTAATTGATTTACTGTTTATGCTATTACAGTTGTCCCAATCCCGCCCATTTAAAACATTTGTCCTCTCTTTGTCCAAAATCAGGGTCTCTTCTGTTTCACGTCCAGACTAGGCTCACTCCAATGCCGTGAGCTTGCTTTCTTCCATACCTCTGTTCTCCTCTCCCTCCTTTTTGATGGTCCTAAATTGACCAATCCTTCAAAGGCCAGAGAAGTTTTTTCTTTGGCATGAAGCCTTCCCCTTTTATTCCAGTTAATGAGCATAATTCCTTTTTAAAATATTTAACTTCATTTGATTAAGTTTGAATCACTCACTGTGGTGTTTAAGTAAATGCTTTCCTAAAACAGTAAGACTGTATTTCTTCTCATCCCAAAGTTTCTAAAAGGTAGGAATTATTTTTCAAACTTGTATTTTTTATGAGATCTAGAAGAATGTTGTACTGATTAATTGATTGGATCAGATATGATTTGAACTCCATCTAAATCATTGTATTACCTTCTGAATATTGCCATCCCACTGTTTCTGTGTCTTTGTTTGAGGAGTTTTCTTGGCTGTTTTAAAATAGTATTTGAAGTCCTACTTAGAGAAAATCTAGTGTAGAGTTATGATCGGGAGTTATGGAAATTTTTATATGTTGCATACAGGTGTGTACCATTGTAATCAGATGAAACTTCTTATAATTTAATAAATGCATTTCAAAACAAGGGCATAAGGATTGAGGAAAGACAGTGAAGTTTTAGCTCAAGAGGTTTAGGATGAAATGGAGCACAAAATTTCTAAGAAAAAAATAAGATTGTGTTCTATTCAGTAGCTTTCTGATTTAATTAGTTTTAAGAAGCCCTTCACTTCCCTTCAAATTTTATGTTTTTTTGAGAGAAGGCACAACATGAATAGTAGAACTTTGAAAAGACAGTTTGGGGGAAGAACCATGCAATTTGCTGTTATGTTACTTTACAAGAGAAAAACCTACAGGGAGTGCCTGAACTTTTTATTTCTTCTGGCAACAGGTATCTAGATTTGACACTCTTAACTATTTACTCTCCCATATTTCTAACATATAATCCATGTTCAAGTTCTATTGGTTTCTACCTAACAGTGCATCATAAATTTACACTTTTATTTCTGCTTCCACCCAAAACTGTAAGTTAAACTTTATTAATCCTAACCTGCTTTCTGACACGAGTCTTTCTCACAAACCATCCTCTCTGCTGCGTCCTGAGTCATATTCCTTAAGCACTGTTACATCATGAACTTTTCTGCTCACAAAAATGCCAAATAAAGTTCAAATTTTTATATCTTACTTGCTCCCAACCAATTCTTACTGTAAAATGTCTTTGCAATGCACAGCCTGTATTCTAGTCATACAGAATTTCTTGCTGTTCTTCAACACAGTCTATAATTTTTTTGCATCAATTTTTTTGTTGTTGTTCTATTTGGAATGCCCTATCTTTCATCACTATTTATTGAAATCATTATTCTCTTTCCAAAACCAGCAGCTACATTAAAAATTTTAAAAACCACCAGTGACTCTCTGAGTGGATGTGAATTGCTCTTGTTTCAGTACATTTGTTTTCAACAAATATTTTTTGTTTTCATAATCCCATCCTCCTAAACATGCAGCAGAAACTTGTCTTATTCCTTTTTGTTTATTCCATAGCATCTAAAAGAGTATACTTCTGTTTACTTTTATTATTGTTATAAGAATATCAAGAATCACTCTGAATTATTGTTAGCTCTCATCTTTAGCTCAGTTTTGAAAGGCATTAATCATGTGAATGTCTGTGAACAGGACTCCCAGGATTGATCAAGATTGGTTTCTTTTGTCAGAGTTAGCAAATTTTCTTTCAGTTCTCAATTCATTGTTGAGAAGTTCATGTCATATTAATAAATTGTCAAGTTGGGAACTGTTATTAAGTTTCTTTCTTTGAGTTGTAATTTTTTGGGGCATTTAAAGTTTTGGGAAGTGACTAATTTTAAATACTTCTTAAATTAATAGCACCCATTAGGCTGGTTTTTCATCAATGTCCTTGTAATGCTTGTGTATTGTTTCATGTTATCTCGGTCAGCCTTGGTATTTCATGTGAAATCAGAAAGAAATTAATTTTTCTAATCTATTCACATGATTCACTCTTCTTCATTAATTTATTTATCAGTTGCCCCATGAATCCTTTTTAAATTCAATTTAGAGTTTATCTCATCTTTTAATGAATTATAGCTTTCCCTAGAGACTGAAAAAAATTGTTACGATACTCTTCTTAATTTCCAAGTAATTTCTATTGTTTTAATCACTCCTTTGTATCACTGTTATTGCATATTCTTTTAATTCTAATTCAAAATTTATCTGACTTATTTAATACATAAATCTAAAAATGACAAGAGAAAGCATGTTTCACGTCTATCCACAGAATAATCCACTATGTAGTGGAGTAATGTGAAGCTATAAAAAAGAGTGAATTATAAATATTTATATCTGCATGGAATGAACCTGATCGGAGACATTAAGTTAAAAAGTATTGATTAGAACAATGCTTAGCAAAATATCTTTTACCAAAAATGTAGAAAATATAGAAAAATAGGAACTATACATACAAGTCCAGAATGCTCAGAGTCTCAAAGAGGTTGGATCCAAGGAGAAACACACCAAGACACATCACAATTTGATTACCCAAAATTAAAGATAAGGGAAAAATCTTAAAAGCAGCAAGAGAAACAGAGACAGTTACCTACAAACGAGTTCCCATAAACCTATCAGCTGATTTCTCAAAGAAATCTTACAGGCAAGAAGAGGCTGGAAAGTAGTATTTGAAGTCATGACAAGCAAGGACCTACATCCAGGATTACTCTATCCAGCAAAGCTATCATTTAGAATGGAAAGGCAGATAAAGTGCTTCCCAGATAAGGTCAAGTTAAAGAAGTCTATCGTCATGAAGCCTTTATTATATGAAATGTTAAAGGAACTTATTGAAGAAAAAGAAGAAGATCAAAAACTATGAACAGTAAAAGGACAATAAACTCACAACTTTCAACAACTGAACCTGAAAAACAAAAACTAAGCAAACAAGTAGAACAGGAATAGAATTGCAGAAATGGAGATCACATGGAGGGTTACCAGTTGGGAGGGGGAGGGAGAGAATGGGGGAAAAAGTCACAGAGAATAAGAAGCATAAATGGTAGGTACAAAATAGACAGGGGGAAGTTAAGAATAGTATAAGAAATGGAGAAGCCAAAGAAGTTATGCGTATGATCCACGGACATGAACTAAGGTGGGGGAGTGCTGGTGGAAGGGAGGGTGCAGAAGGGAGGGGAATAAAGGGGAGAAAAAAATGGGACAACTGTAATAGCATAATCAATAAATATACTTAAAATAAATAGATAAACACCAACAATAACAGGAAAAACCCAAAATGTTTTATGGGGGATATTTGGATATTTGCTAATATTAAGGTATTTTAAAATATTGCCATTTTTAATAGGGTATACTGTTATTCTTGTTATATTATTAGAGATCTTATACTTTAGAGATTCAAATGGAAGTAATTACAGAAGAAATTACATGATATGTGGAATTTGTTTCAAAATAATAAAATTGCAGGTACGAGAGTGATTTGTGAAAAATCTGTGACATTTAACAAAATACAAGAGAAAAATTGGGTTGTACCTAAATTCCAAGGAACTGAAGCTGTGTTGATCTGTAAGATACTAGACTCAAGGTGCATATCAGCACTGCATACAACTATAGAAAAATTATTTTGTACCAGAAGATCATTTTTAGAGAACTGAAAAAGGAAAGAGTGATGAGGGCTACAAAGCAGAAAATGACCTTTTAAAAATTTCTTCTCCATCTGGCAGTTTCCCTCTTTTACCTTCATATCTTTGCACAGCTGAGCCTTCAGATTCTACTCTCCCTTTCTTACCTCTCCTTGCCCTTGCTTTGTCTCTTTCCTTTTTTTTTATCACTTCTTCTTCACTCCCTTCTTTTTTATTATTTATTTTTTAGATAAAGGAGAAGGGAGGAAGAAAGAGAGGGAGAGAACTGTCGATGTGTGAGGTAAACATCTATTGGTCGCCTCTTGCATGCCCCCAACCAGGGACCTGGCCTGCAACCCAGGCATGTGCCCTGACTGGTGATCAAACCTGTAACATTTTGGTTTGTGGGATGATGCTTAATCCACTGAGCCACCCAGTCATGGCAATTCCCTTTTTTCACTCTTGTGTTATTTTCCATTTGCTAGGGATATTATTCAATAAAGGCATATTCAATTTATTTTGAAAAAAATTGTGTATTCTTTTTTTATTGTAGTAGTGGACTAATTATTTTATACCTGGGTGATCATACATCCAGATTTCCCTGGAATAGTCATGATGAATGACTTTTGCCCCAGAGAAGTTATTAATAGCACTCCTTTTCCTCTTTTTCTTGTATTGTATGATAAATTATATTTATATATTCCTAAATTTTGTAAAACTTAGCTGTCATTAATGTTCTTTAGAAAATAATTACTTTATGCTATCAAGTATTTGAACCTGTTCCAAAGTTTGTTTGCTTCCTGTGCTTTGATATGGTAAACTAGCTTATGTAATTCAGTGGTTGTCAACAGAAATGAAGTTTCTACTCTTCCCTTTAAATATTTTGCCAAGTACACATGTGCTAATGAAAACAGCTTCTCTTTGAGAGATAGAACACTGATGTACTGACAGTCACACAGACCTTTCAATAGATTCATTTGGTAGAATTAAAATATTTAGAAGCAGAGCAGGGTCTGAGGGACAGAGGAGAAGCATATTTTAATGGGGAAGGTAGGTGTCAAGCACAGGCACTGTGTGGAGGGAAAGCCAGACATAGGGGCTGGAATGAGACCTGAAAGCTGAAATGCATCAGTGAGAATTGGTGGCATCCAACATGGAAGTTGAGATCAGGGAGAGTCTAAGAGTCTACTTTAAGTAGAAGATACCGTTATCTCTATTGTAAATAACAACCACCACCACAAAACAACTATGCTCAATACTATAATTAAAACATCGATGGGTAAGAAATAACTTATTTTTCCCCCAGGGAATATCCCTTGATTACAACTTCAAAACTCTATTTGATTAATTTATTGTTTCTCTCAAATCAGTTCTTACCTTCCTCAGATACCTGTTTCAAAGGATGTTAGGTGCCAAAATACATGATGTAGATGGGGGAGGTGACATTGGTTCACAGTACCATCTGGCTACTTGGGTATCCTGTTAAGTATACTTTTTCTTATTTATTCTTTGGTGCTAAAGTTTCTTCAGTATCTGCTTTCATGTGTACATTCAAATTCCTTCTCCAGCCTCCAGCCACAGAAAATCTCTCACTACCCTCTTGGCTCTGAGAGCTGTGGGGAAAGCTCAATGAGCCTATCTCAGGCTGGGGGCCCAGACAGCCCTTCCACCTTCCTGTGTCTGTGTCAGGTGCCATGCCAGGAAGAGCTTCAAGACTTGCTGCTTTTCCCACCACAATTTGAAAAAAGAAATACAACTGACCTTTGCTCCTGAATCTCCAAATTTATCTGGGCGTACGTGCCAATCTCAGGCATGTCAGATCCTTGCTCATATTTTGCTTTACTCTATATGGTAAGTTGCTTACTATCCATTGTATTTTCCTTTTGGTTATGGATCACATTTTTCAGCTGCTTTACATATCTAGTAATTTTTCAGTGGATGCTTGACAATATAAGCATTTTGTTGTTGAGGATCTAGAATCAGGGGTGTCCAAACTTTTGGCTTCTCTGGGCCACAATGGAAGAAGAAAGGTTGTCTTGGACCACACATTAAATACACAAACACTAACAAAAACAAACAAAAAAATCTCATAATGTTTTACATAAATTTATGATTTTGTGTTGGACCACATTCATAACCATCTTGGGCTGCATGCAGCCCACAGGCTGTGGGTTGGACACCTGTGGTAGATTTTCTTTTTTTAAAAAGTTGTGACTTTTGTTTTAGCAGGCAGTTATGTAACTTGAAGATCAGTCTGATTATTTTGATGCTTACTTTAAGTTTCAACAGTACATATCTGGAATAGCGTTTACTCTAAGCTCGTTTTGCTCTGGTATTAAAAAGTGCAACCTAGGTGCCCATCAGTAAATGAATGGATCAAAAAACTGTGCTACATTTATACAATGGAATTCTATGCAGCAGAAAGAAAGGAGCTCCTACCCTTTGCAACAGCATGAATGCAACTGGAAAGCATTATGTTAAGTGAAATAAGCCAGGCAGTGAAAGATAAATACCATATGATCTCACCTTTAACAGGAACCTAAACAACAAAACAAACAAACAAGCAAAATACAACCTAAGACACTGAAATAGGGAACAGGCTGACAGTGACCAGAGTGGGGAAGGGAAGGAGTTTCAGGGGAAAAGGGGAAGGGTTTACAGGAACAAATATAAAGAACACATGGACAAAAACTAGGGGGTTGGAAATGGGAGGGAGATGGAGAGGGATGGGTGGGTGGGCTGGGATGGGAGTAAAGGATAAAAACTGTACTTGAAAAATGATTAAAATAAAATTTAAAAAAACATGAGTCTCTGAGGTCTCTACTCTTTGTTAGAGATACCTCATCAAGGTATCTCTCTACTCTAGTTATATTTTAAACACCTCCCTGCCCTATCTAAGTTTTGAGAATTGCTCAGCTTATAGTTCCTTAGTTGTTCTTTGCCTAGTCTTAATGGAATTTTGACAGCGGGCATGTTCTCCTTAGTATTTAGACTCTAATATTCTCCCATATAGATTTTTAGAGTTCTTTTTGTCTCTCCCCTCTGATTTCTTCCTCACTCATTTCAGCTGCTTAGTTGCCCTGAACTCTGATCTCTGTTTCTGTAATTTAGCAATATTCTTGTGCTCCATTTGGGGTTTTCCTCTTTGTGCTATAGTTCTTAATGTATATCCAGTTGGAAAGTGGGGTGATTATAGGCCCCACCTTGTTTGCATGCCTTTCACTATGAACCATAATTCTCCTTTGGCTACTATCCAAAGATGGAAAATAGTTACTTCATATACTTTGTCAGTTTTCTAATTACTGCTGGAAGACAAGTCTGTTACCAGTTACTCCATCAAGGCCAGAAGTGGAAATCTATGATTGTCCCTTTTAAATTATACTTTTAACTATAAATTCCTTTGATAGATAGGTAATACATTCCCGTGGAACTTCCCTACTGGAAACTACTGAAAACTACCACCATTTGGTAATAAAAACTTGATTACTTGCTGTTTTCTGAATCTCATTTTTCTTTGCCACTTCTTTATTTTTGAAAATGTGTTTTCACTCTGCTACTGGGGGTACTCTGAAGATGACACAGTTTTTGTTTTTAAACATCTGATGAACTGGACCTTTTAATACAAAGTTGAATAGAAAAAAATGGAGAGAAGAGTGGAGCTGAAGGTGTTTTAAATGGGTCTGTGAAATGAGAGTAGTATAATGTGGTCTGATCCTTCGTAGACAAAGCTAGTTACTTATTATGTGTCCCAATTATGTGTCCAGGGGGTCTGTCCAGAAAAAACCCAGCCACCATTAATATAACGAGAATGGTTTGCATGACACTGATGTGCCTGACAGCCAAGGAGACAATGACAACTCACTGTACTAGTCAATAAGGACAGTAAATGCTGTTGACTCAGCATGTGTACTGTGTGGGTATCACATTCAAAATGACTAAGTGAGTACAACAATGAATCTGCATCAAATTTTGTGTTCAGCTTGAACATTCCTCCACAGAGACTATTTGGATAATTTAGAGGGCCACAGCTATGGGCAACTGGTGATTGGTATCTGCATCACCACAGTGTGCCTATTCATACATCATGTCTCGATAGAGTTTTTGGCAAAACATAAAATTACCCAGGTGACTCAGCCCACCTACAGCCTAACTTTGGCACCCTGCAATATTTGACTTTTCCCAAAACTATAATAACCTTTGAAAGGGAAGAGATTTCAGACTGTTGATGAGATTCAGGAAAATATGACAGGGCAGCCAATGGAGATTAGAACTGTGCGAGGTCCCAAGGTACCTACTTTGAAGGGGATCGAGGCATCATTGTCCTATGTAAAATGTTTCTTGTATCTTCTTTCTTCTTCAGTAAATGCCTCTATTTTTCATATTACATGTTTGGATGTTTTCTGGACAGACCTGTATGCCACACCATTTCAAGGTAATTAAAAATAATCTATTAAAAACAAGCCTTCTTAAAAGCACACAAAATATAACCAGAGTCATTGAAAATAAGGACAACCTAACAATAGCCAGAGGGGAGTGAAGAGGGGACAGAGGGGAGACGGGTTTTCAGGAACTACTATAAAGGACACATGGATAAAACCAAGGGTGAGGGTGGAAGCAAGGGAGGGAGGGAGGTTTGGAGGTGGTGGTGGGGAAGGGTGGGGAGAAAATACAGACAACTGTAATTGAACAACAATAAAATAATTTAAAAAAACAAGCCTTAATGAATGTACTTGATTTTTTTAAATGGTATAAATCAGGGGTTGGCAAACTATGACCTGTGGGCCAAATCTCTCCAGTTGTATGCTTTTATATAGGTGGGAAGTTAAGAATTTATTTTGCTTTTTACAATGGTTACACTAGTGGTTATATAAGTACCCATATAATGTTGTCAAATTTGTCTCTTGGCCTATAAAGTCTAAAACATTTACTTTCTGGCTCCTAAGAATTTTTTTTTTTACTTATTCTGTCCTTAAACATTTTCTCCATACATGCCTTTATACCATCCACTTAACAAATATTTATTTAATTCCTTACATTGTGCAAGGCCCTTTGATTAAGTTAGAAACTTGAATTAAGCAGGGAACTTTCTTTACAGGAGTTCATAATTTATCAGCAATAACACAGAGTTGAGTAAAAGAGGAAGCATGGGAGAGGGGTGACAGGCTAAGGACTGTCCTATTTCCGAAAAGAACAGCTGACACACAGCTGGGGAAATTAGAGGAATCTCATTGGAGGAGATGGGATTGGAGCTGGGCTAGGAAAGATGCGTAGAATTTGAATGAATATACAAAGGCAACTATTTTCTCTCCAGTCAATTTTTAGTCTGAGTTTTCTTGTTGAAGTTATAAGGGATTAAGTAACAGGTTTTGGGAAGCTGACTTTTGAGATCTGGGATTCCAGTATGTTTAGGAAGGAGCCAGTCTTCTGAACCCTCATCCCAGATTAGAAGAGTTTTGGCCAAATAACTCCATATATCACTCTCTGTGTGTATCTGGATTCAGCAGGGAGCGCAGACTCTGCCAAGATTTCCTTCTAAACTGCACTCTTCCTCCTCATGGAGTTCTGTGCCCGGCAGCATCTTTGTTTTTGTGGTTTTGCCAGGCTAGAATCTCTGCTAATGCTAGGGGAGGGAGAAAAATCAGATTCAATATTTGTAATATTTTGTAATTGCTTTCTTTCTTGTGAATAAGCCTTTTAATGGTAGGGCCAAAGAAACTGATCTGAGCAAAGAGAATCTTTATATGTCTGTTTAATAGATAACTGAATATATAATAAGGAAATGAAATAAATATTGTCATTCATCCTAAAAGAAATGAACATAACCTGAAAATAATTTTCTTATGGATCAAAGTTTTTAAAGTGGAGTTGGAGTATAAAAAGATGATTCAAAGGACTAAAATTCATAATATTAAGCTTTCTTATGAAAATAATCTTTTAGTATTATTTGGCATGATGGCATGATTCCTGATTGTTGAGTTAAAGGTAAAAAAGTAGTTTTGGGGAGAATCATTTTCAGAAAAAGAGCTATTAGATAATTCTACCTATTCTTTGAGATAAAAGTATTTTTTTTGTTATTAAAGACTAGTCATTCTTGAATTTTTGTGCTAATTAACACAAAGACCCTGAAATCAAGCTCTATTCATAGACATACCTAACAGTACTTATTAGTCACAATAACTGAATAATTTTGTGATGAATTTAACGCATTTCCATTTGGAAGTCATAATAGTATGTTTTCCATGTCACAGGTACACTGATTTCATAACACTTTACATTTCTTCCATGCCCTTTGCAGTTAAGCTTGGATAACTTTATATTGTTTTCATTTAAACTTTATTTCAATTTTGTATAATGGTCATACTGGTTTATCTAACATAAGGGTAGTGAGAATGGAGTTGAAAGTTGTATTAAAGAATGATGGAGTTACTGGACTTGATCCGGACCACATAAAATATTTTGAGGAAAGTACTTGCATTTATTTGGCAACAAAGTTCCTTACATTTGTGTAGTACTTTAAAATATTCCCAGTGCTCTGCCATAATCTTATAGTCTACCCATGGTTGTAAGTGGCTGAAACTTAACTCAAAAGAGCTTAGTCTCAAAAAGATAGTGTATTGTCTCATACTGCTGAAAATTCTAGAGGTATCAGTCATCAGGAATAGCTTGCTGTGTATTTGCAATTACATGATTAGGATTTTGTTTCTGTCCATACCTCGCCTTTGATTTCCTCTGTGTTGACTTCATTCTCAGAAAGTCTCTACAAAGTGGGAAGGTGGCCCCTGACAACTCTAGGCTTACATGGTCCCTACAGCTTAATGCACAAAAGGAAGAAGTAGCATCTTTACCCACAGCTCTAACCATCTTCCCAGAGTGGACTTTGGTGTGGGTCATATATCTTAAACATGCTTAGGGAATAAAACACTGATAGGCCAAGCCTGCATTAATACATGCACCCAAGGTGAGGTGCATCACTATAATTTGAGAGTAGGGGGCTTGCAGATGAGTTAATTAAAAGTCAATTGGTCAGCCCTGGCTGGTGTAGCTCAGTGGATTGAGCGCAGTCCTGGGAACCAAAGGGTTGCTGGTTCGATTCCCAGTCTAGAGCACATGCGTAGGTTGCAGGCCAGGTCCCCAGTAGGGGGCATGTGACAGGCAACCACACATTGATGTTTCTCTCCCTCTCTTTCTCCTTTCCTTCCCCTCTCTCTAAAAATGCATAAATGAAAATATTTTTTAAGTCAATTAGTCAAAATTTCCTCAATTCCTTTTTAAGGAGTTTATTTTAACCAGATTTCATTTTGCATTCATAACATTTTGAGGGATATTCATTTTGTCTTTGCCTGTTTCCTACTACTATAGCTAGAGATGGAGGTCCAGAGAGGTGGGGAATGAGGAACAGGGAGAAGATACACACCTGGATCTGTTCTGCCACTGCCTTATTGGTAGGGTCTCTTCAGTGAGGCTTTTATTTGACAGATCTAATGTCTTAGTCCTAAGTGACTTCATTTCTTAGCACTGAGGGGCTCTATATAAATGAAACTTGATTTATCAATAGAAAAATCCCACTGACAGTGTTTTTGGAACTGAAATTCCCAATCATTGGACTGCAAAACACTTACAAGGGACAAATTGGGACGTGGCCACCGCTATAGTATGAGTTTGTTGTTCGCCGGTCATATACTATATGACATGGACTTTTGTGGCATGCCATTAATCATTTTATATGAAATATGAACAAAGTATTTTATTAAGCATTTTCTAAAGGACCTGAAGACAGGGGTAAAAAAAGAAATTGTAGTGATTGTCTTGTGCTCCAAGCCATTAGCTTAGTCCATATGCCCTTCAAGGGTTTCAGGCTTTGAGAACAAAGAGGAAGGCACAGTTTTGAGAGAGGAGGATTACATTACAGGGCACTTTGCACTCACAGTGAAGAATCTGCTAGGGTGCAAATCAAAGAGCAAGTAATTAGGGGCCCAAACGTCAGGACTTAAATCCTATTATTGCCCTGGATAGCCTTTGACTTTAGTCAAATA
Organism: Tonatia bakeri; assembly: GCA_004024845.1. Taxonomy (NCBI): domain Eukaryota; kingdom Metazoa; phylum Chordata; class Mammalia; order Chiroptera; family Phyllostomidae; genus Tonatia; species Tonatia bakeri. The sequence goes on from PVIA01005660.1 coordinate 102,642, forward strand.
ATAACTTTCTAACCTCTGATTTCTGCAGTGATATAGCAGATTAATAAGGATTCTTTTAAAATGGGTGCCCATAGTAGCATTGTGAGTGTTACAATGACAGGAAAAGATAAGATGAAATCATTGATTTACCATTCAGAAGAGATAAGAACATTCTTTTTGATATTTCCAGTGTTCTTATCAACTACTTGGAATAAAAAGACCAACTGCTTTTTACTTTCCTACAAGGACATTTCAAATAAAATGCATCTTAGAAGGTGAATATCTCTTGGTCATTGGTTATTTAGTAGTGATAGTAGAGCTTAGAGCGGGCTATTTCCAAAGGCTTTCCTTTGTAACAGGGAGACCTTACACCTGCATTATACCAAATAACTGTTAGCATCTCTTGCAGAAATAGCAGTGCAGTGCACAGTCACAGTTTGAAAGGCCAGTGGCCGTCTGTTAAAACACCCAGGATGTTCTGGAACACTGTCGCTATGTGGGAGCAAAAACCTGTCTGCTCAGGAAATTACACCTTGGGGGACTCTTTTTTATTATAGACATTTCTTAAAACCAAATTATACTTTGTGGAGCAGTCTGGGTTAAAAAAAATTCCAACTATCAATATGATTCTAATATGTGATGCTCTAGGGTTTATTTTTTTTTTTTGAGTTTTCAAAATTATATTTCTGTGTTTGGCATCCATTCTTTGTGCTCTGGGGCAGCACATTATGTCTGTGTATTTATTTTACAGATCTTTGTGCAAATACAGTGATTAGTGAGAACAATAATCAATTAAGAAGTTATTTATTATACACCATTAAACCACTAATCTGTTGACACAAGATATGAACATAAAGTACAATTGAATGATTGAAATAGTACAGTGGATTACATTTATCACAGAATGTTACTCCTCGCAAGAGTTGACAATGGTGGTTTGTGCAACAGAAGAGGAGTGTCTGTGTTTGAACTTCAGCTAGAGCAGAAACATAAATTTTAAAAAGTGAAATGCCAACAACCTAATAAAGGAAGTTACATTATAAAACCATTATTCTGCTTAGCAAAACTAAAAAACAGGGGAGAAAGAAAAGCAATTACAGTGCATGTTGGTAGAAGACAGTGACATAATTTTTTCAATAAGTCTTTGTAGCCGTACCTGCTATGTGCACTGAAAAGGGTTTTTTTTTTCTTTAAGACTCCATTTTCTCTCTTGATTACTGAAGAGTAGTCTGCTTTGCTTTTCTGTTACTGTGACAAAGCACATATTATTTAGTTAAGTCAGACTCAGTGCTATTAGCACAAATATTGTCATTCCTTCTTCTTTAAAAACCGTATCTATTTATTGTCATTGCTATGAATGGGAGTTTTTATTTTTTAAGTAGTTGAAGAGGAAGGTTTGGGTTGGGTTTGGTGAAGACAGCCCAGAGTATGTGTGAAGTGGTAGTCCTGACTGGTGATTCTTAAAGTATGTGGTACCGCTCCTGAGGCTCCTGAGGGCGCGTTTAGCAATTTGTGAGACTTTTCATACTCTTACAGTGATGGAGGGAGAATAGTGCTTGTGGATCTCAAGGGCACTAGACTATCTGCAATGCATGAAGCATTCTCACACCATGAAGACTTGTCACGTGACTCCTATGAAAATTGATTATACAACCAGGCATTCATGAATATTTAAAAAAACCTGTTGATAACTATTTAAGTGTAGATGCAAAAATTGTTAACATATTAGCACATTTTTTTTTGCATGGTGTTATATATACTAAATTTTCCCAGAATAAAATTACTGAAAAAATCAAGGGAAGATTACACTTTGTTTGTTTCATCACCTTACCAAGAATTATTCATTATTTTGGGAAATCATATATTGAAGGGAATGCTAATGCAAAATATCAGTATCAGACCTTTTTAAGAGGTCTCATTCATTGTGAATGCATACACACAGGTAAGTGTTAGATTACTTCACCAGAGTTTTGAGTCTAGTTTTGCTCAAGCATTTTTACATTCAAATATATAATACTTTATTATAAACTGATTTCCATTTGTTATTTTCTTCTTAAATATAGTTAAAGCTTTACATACATTATAACTTGGATTTATAATATATAATTTGAAATTGTATAATTAGGTAGGTTACATTATCCATGAATTTTATGTCATATATTAAAAAATGGCATTGAGAACCACAGATGGCAATGATATGATATCTGCCTCTTTTTGGAAAAAGTCTAATTTGAACTCTTACGTACAGAGAAATAAAGGACAGAATTTATAGAACTGTTTCTATGAGTATACTCTGAGATTCTCTGCTGATAAAAATGACTCAAAAAAGACTTTGAAAAACTGAGAAACAAGCAGACTTGTCTCAGTGTTGAAATCACAAAGTTTGGCACAGAAGTTGGGGAGGAAGGCATTGGTCTCCTCTTGGTACTAATTCCAGCATTGTCCCAATTCGGGACAATCTGGAGAGAAGGTACTCTTATGGTGCAGTATGAAGCAGTAAGATTTTACAAAGTGGCCATGAGGCATGTCAGTCTAGGTACATAAACAGAAGAGTAGGAGAGGAAAAACAGTGGTTACTGTGAGCAAATTAATTGGTTTGCAGGATTTGGGGGACTTCCAAATCAAATAATGGGACATAGTGAAGGGGTCAAATTTCCATCAGTCATGCTGGGTGATGCTATCATAACTGGGTCATTAAAACTAAATATAAGTATTCATTTGGAAGAAAATAAAGTTAGATCCATCTACATACCATGTACTACTAAAGTATATTTTAGACTGATTAAACATTGAAATGTTAAAAATATATAAAAATATTAGAAAAATCAGAAGAATACTTGTGAGGAAGGTCTTTAACCCTACTGATAACATATGCAATTTAAAATAATAATTAAGTATACATTTTCACAAATCTGATAGGCAAAATTTAAAAATTGATAGCATCCAATTGTGGTGATCAGGTGGGAAAAGTCATTTGTATTTTACTGTTAACTTACAGGTGTTTGGAAGTGTAATTTGGCAGTATTTCTAAAAATTAGAAATCCATATAAACTATATTTAGAAATTTTACTTTTAGGAACTGACCCCAGAAGCAGCAGCCCAATGAACACACACACACACACACACACACGTCCGTCATGGGGACTGACTAAACACATTACAGTAACAAAATAAAATACAACACTGGGCAGCCATTAAAATGAAGGTTGTACTATCTTTGAATATACATATATATATCTTCATACATATATGAATGTATGTATTTGTCTGGGAAGATATGCTTGATGTACTAAATGATAACAACACATTTCAGAATAATGTGATTATCGCCTTCTCATGTTTGTTAAATAACAAAAGTGTCTATTGTGGGACTGGACTGGAGTGTAATGTTATCTGGGCGCATTGTGTCCAGGAACTCAGAATCACGCCAATCATGCTCTGTTCTGCCAATCAATTATCTTCCCAGGGCTGCCACATGGCAAACCTCAAGGGGATAGCATAAACATTTGAATTCTTCAGTGCAGAGTATAGCCATTTCCTCCCATGAAGTTTGGAGGCTACTGAATATTAAAAGAACAATTACAAACTGACCAAGTAGTCATTAATGCAGAATTGTCATACACCTGGCTTGACTTTTGCATATGCCAGAAGCCCAAGTGATATCTGTATTGCCTTTCAAATTCTAAATCCAAATTCTAAGTCTAAAGCTGGAAACTTTTCCTCTATGATCAGGAGAGAGACAAGGATGCCCACCCATGTGACTTTTATTGGAAGTCCTCACCAGAGCAATTAGGCAAGTAAAGTTAGCAAAAGAAATCTAAATTGAAAAAGAAGTAAAACTGTCATGATGTGCAGATGACATGATATTACATATAGAAAATCCTAAAAAGTCCATCATAAAATGTTTGAACTAATAAATTCAGTACAGTTGCAAATCACAGAGTCAATATACAAAGTCTGTTGCATTCTGTACACTAACAAAAAATTATCAGAAAGAGAAATAAAAAAAATCCCATTTACAATTACATTAAAAACAATAAAATACTTAGTGGTGAATTTAACCAAGGATGTGAAAGACCTGTGTATTGAAACCTATAAGACATTAATAAAATAAATTGAAGAAGACACAAATAAAGAGATATTCATTGTTCATGGATTGGAAAAAATTTATATTGTCACAATGTCCATACTATCCAAAGCAATCTACAGGTTCAACACAATTCCTATCAAAATTCCAATAGCTTTATTCATAGAAGTAGGAGAAACAGTTCAAAAGTTGCATGGAACCATCAAAGACTCTGAGTAGCCAAAGCAATCTTGAGAAAGCAAAATAAAGCTGGAGGCATCCTGCTCCCTGAATGCCAACTGCATTGCAAAGCCACAGTACCAAAACAGTGTGATACTGGCATAAAAACAGACACATAGATCAGTGGAAGAGAATAGAGAGCACAGAAATAAACCCACACATATGTGGTCAGTTAATTTAGGACAAAGGAGCCAAGAATATGAGTGTGGAAAGGACAGACTCTTTAATAAATGATGTGGGGGAAAATTGGACAAGTATCTTACATCATACACAAAAATTAACTCAAAATGGATTAAAGGTTTGAACGTAAAATTTAAAACTCCTAGAAGAAAATGTAGGCTATAAGCTTCTTAGGTTGTGATGATTTTTTGAATCTGATGACAAAAGCAAAAATAAACAAGTGGAACTAGATCATACTAGAAGGCTTCTGCACAGCAAAGAAAACTGTCAACAGAATGAAAAGGCAACCTACTGAGTGGGAGAAAATATTTGCAAATCATATATCTGACAAGAGGCCAATATAAGAATATACAAAGCACTCACACAAGTCAATAGCAAAAAACAATCTGATTAAAAATGGGCAGATTTGATTACACATTAAAAAAAAGGACATACGGGTAGCCAATAAGTACATGAAAAGATGTCCTACACCATTAATCACCAGGGAAATACAAACCCAAACTACAATGAAATATTACCACTACCTGTTAGAATGGCCACTATCATAAAGACTGGAAATAATAAGTGTCAGCAAGGATGTTGAAAAAGGAATGTGTGCACTGTTGGTGGGAACGTATTGAATAGATTGTGCAGCCACTATGGAAAACAGTATGAAGGTTCTTAAAAAATTAAAAATAAAACTATCATATGATCCAAAATTCTAGTTCTGGGTATTTATCCAAAGAAAACAAAAATACTAATTTGAAAAGATATATGCACCCCAATAGTGCAGCATTATTTACAATAGCTGAGATATGGAAATTGTGTCCATGGTTGGATGAATGGATAAAGAAACTGTGGTACACATTATTCAGCCATAAAAAATAAGGAAATCTTGCCATTTGTGACAGCATGGTTGGGACTTGAGAGCATTATGCTAAATGAATTAAGTCAGGCAGAGAAAGTCAAATACTGTATGATCTCTTACACGTGGAATTACATATACATAGACATGCAGTCTTGCAGATACAGAGAACAGATAGGTGGTTGCTAAAGATGGGAGGGCAAAGAAAGGATGAGTGAATGTTTAGCTTAAATAAACTTAATTAAAAATAAATTACAAAGAAAAGAAAAGTCAGAAGTTAACCTAGAGAGAGGCTTTGCTAAAACAGGCAGCCCTAAAATATCTAGCACAACATTACTGATTTTCTTAAATTTACTTATTAATTTAAAAAAATATCTGAATCTACAGCTACCCTTTGGCTTACAGCATAGAAGAATAAATGTAAGAGTGAGAATGGGGAAGGCATTAAAGAAGAGAGAAGAGTAGGGGAGAACCTGACAGAAGAAAATTAGAGGAAAATGATTTAGAAGCTTGACTTATTTAGAGATCTAGTCCTGGTTGTACTTAGCTGAATGAAAGAAAAGATATGGAAGGGAGAACAGAATATTCGTGGGTGTGTATGAGCCTTTACAATAAGTCAACCAGGCCCACTAGTAAACATGGTTCAATCAGTATCTGAGGACCTTGTTACTCATATTCATTGTTTTTAGGAGAAGTAGAAAGGGGATTCATTGAGAGGTAAATGAGGGAAATACCTCATATCTGTATAAAATCTGAAAGGATATGTTTCAACTATAAACACTGATTACCTCATGGAGGGGACATGGTGGATAATGCAAGTGAGGAAAGAGAAGACTGAGAACTTTTGTTTCCTGAGGAGGAATAAAGTAAATGTGACTTTATTTTATTGTTACATCGGCAAGGTAAGAGAAGTCTTTTGAGCTAGAAAGAGGCTAGATGCTAGTGCTTCCTGATTTCCCCTCCAGGGCATACACTGCCCAGCCTTCCTTGCAGTCAGGTTCTGGACAGTGAAATGCTTCCACAGTGACACCTGTAGGTCTGCACCCTAAAATCTCTTCTGAGATTCTTGGTTCACTTTCTCTCCCTAATCTGGATAACTGAAAATGATACTCTGATCTGGCAATGCCACAAGGTGGAAGTAATCTGCGTTCCTCAGTCACTGGCTAAAGAACAGTCCAGAACTGCCCAATTGCATAAACCTTTGGTGTGTTAAGCTGCTGAGATTTTAATGTTTGTAACTTAGTCTATCCTAACAAATACAGAATTTGTACTAGCACTGGGGTACTGTGCTGTAACAAAAATATAGAATATATAGCTTTGGCTTAGTTGTTGGGCTATGAATGTCAAAGAAAGATACAGTGGGCTGGACAGCTAGAGGTCCATTTTCTGTGCTGGCAGATATTTTACTAGATTGTCACAGGTAATACCTTGGAAAGTAGACCCCATGCTAACTAAGCTGGCAGCTATAGTGGAAGAGGTTGGAAAATTGTCAACAGTTTATATTGGTGACTAATATCCATTTTTGGTGAGGTACTATAAGAAAAAGATGGAAAGATGCTCAGCATCACTAGCCATCAGAGAGACGCAAATTATAACCACAATGAGATACCACTTCATACTGGTCAGAATGGCCACCGTAAACAAATCAACAAACAAGTGTTGGAGAGGATGGGGAGAAAAGGGAACTCTAGTGCACTGTTGGTAGGAATGCAAACCGGTGCAGCCACTGTGGAAAACAGTATGGAATTTCCTCAGAAAACTAAAAATGAAACTGCCTTTAGACCTGGCAATTCCACTGCTGAGATTATATTCTAAGAACTCTGAAACACCAATCCAAAAGAACCTATGCACCCCAATGTTCATAGCAGCACAATTTACAATAGCCAAGTGCTGGAAGCAACCTAGGTGCCCATCAGTAAATGAATGGATCAAAAAACTATGGTACATTTACACAATGGAATATTATGCAGCAGAGAGAAAGAAGAAGCTCCTACCCTTTGCAACATCATGGATGGAACTGGAAAGCATTACACTAAGTAAAGTAAGCCAGGTGGTGAAAGACAAATACCATATGATCTCACTTTTAACTGGAACCTAATCAACAAAAGAAAAAAGCAAGCATAATATAACCAGAGATATTGAAATTAAGAACAATCTGACCATATTGATGTTTCTCTCTCTCTCTTTCTCCCTCGCTTCCCCTCTCTAAAATATAAATTAATTAATTAAAAAAAGAAGTTCAAGTTATGGCAGGAAATGGCTAGACTCTCATTAATACTGCTTTCTTTTCTTGAGCAAAGTCTACATTTATAGCATCTTTGCTGGGAGGGAGTTAGTTTAGACTATATAAACATGTTTCCACATCTGGAGCACTCTGACATAGAACCATGTCTAGACTGAATGACCAAGTAAGTTAAATAAATCAGAGAATGTGGAAGAGTCTCAGAAACAATGAGAAAACAAAGAAACAATCCGCAAATGAAGGGAAAGGAGGAAGCCCCAGAAGGAATGCTGAATGAAATAGAGGCAACTCAACTATCAGATATTGAGTTCAAAACAATGATTATAAGGAAGTTCAACGAGCTCACAAGGAGCTTCCAGAAACTAGAGGGAAGCTACACTGAGCTCACCGCAAACTATATCAATATGAAAAAGGAAATAGAAACTCTCAACAAAGGCCAAGAGGAAATGAAAAATACAATTTCTGAACTGAAGAACACAGTAGAAGGGATGAAAAGCAGGATTGATGAAGCAGAAGATCAGATCAGCGAATTGGAGGACAAAGTAGAAAATAACATTCAGAAAGAACAAGAAAAGGAAAAGAGGCTCA